>CAUYQU010086812.1:0-36890 GCA_963574635.1 Cheracebus regulus
GACCCCCAATCTCTTATGGTTTGTAACGTTTATGCTGAGAAATCTACTGTTAGACTGATACGGATATAGGTGATGGGGAGGAAGGCAGCAAATCACACTGCCATGTGTGTACCTATGCAACAATCTTGCATGTTCTTCACATGTACCCCAAAACTTAAAATGCAATAATATATATATATATTAAAAAAGAGTTTTTCCTTGAGCTTGGAGAGTCTGGTGACTGTGTGCCTTTGTGATATTCATTTTGTAAAGTATCTGGCAGATGTTCTCTGGATTTCTCATATCTGAATGTCTACTTCTCTACCAAAGTAAAAAAAAATTTTTTTTCGATTATTATCTCAATTATATTTTCCAGATTCTTTACTGTATCTCATTCTCTTTTAGGATTGCCAATAATTCACAGATTTGGTTGTTTTACCTAATCCCATATATCTCAAAGACTATTCATTTTTATAATTCTAGTTTTTTTCATTTTTGTCTGACTTACTTAAAAGACCAGTCTTCAAGCTCTAAAACTTCTTCATATGCTTGGTCCAGTCTACTAGTAAAGCTGTCAATTTGATTTTGAAATTCTTTAAGTGAGTTTTTCAATTTCAGAAGGTCTGATTGATTTCTTTTTAACATGGTTGTCTCTTTTTTCATTTCCTGGATTCCTTTAGAAGTTTCTTTGTCTTAATTTTTAACATAGTCTTGGATTTCCTTGAGCTACCTTGCAATAAACGCTTTCAACTTTTTTTTTTTTTTTTTTTTTTTTTTGAGTCAGAGTCTTGCTCTGTTACCCAGGCTGGAGTTTAGTGGTGATCTTGGCTCACCACCATCTCCACCTCCCTGGCTCAAGCAATTCTGCCTCAGCCTCATCTCAGCCTCATGAGTTGCTGGGACTATAGGTGTATGCCACCATGCAAAGCTAACTTTTGTATCATTAGTAGAGATGAGGTTTCACTATGTTGTCCAGGCTGATCTCAAACTCCTGATCTCAATAATCCTCCCACCTCAGCCTTCCAAAGTGCTGGGATTATAGACAGGAGCCACTGTGCTTGGTCCATGCTTTGAATTCTTTATCTGTCATTTCTGATTTTCTATTTTGGTCAAGGACCATTACTGGGAATTTAGCGCAACCCTGTGGTGGTGTTACTGCATTCAGAGTTTTCATGGTGCCAGAATTCTTGCACTGGTTTCTTCTCATATTGAGATGCTGGCATTTCTAAATTTTATAGTTATTTTTATGTGGGTAAGATTTTTTTCTTCTTTCTTTCCCTATATTATTATTATTTCTTTCCTTTTCTCTCCCCTCCATCAGGGGTGTGACTATAGAGAATACTGAGTGGGGTCTTTTGGCTTTGCTTCTGTAGCCCTGTGCACTTCTTTTTAGCAGGCTTTACATTGGGTTGTGGATGGAGTTCAACCTAGAAACCTGCAGAAAGCTGGATGCAGCTACTGTGGCTGGGTATATTCTTGATCCTTGGTTACTAGCAGAAGCTCTTTTGCTTCAGGCAATGGACTGACTTGTGGGATGCATAGTAGTCTGAACTCCTTGTTCAGCCCTGTGGGGTAGGAACCATGAAGGGCAGGGCCAGACTGGGTAGGTTCACCTACAGGTTTCCTGATGGCAGACACAGATGACCAGTGCCAAGGGAGAATCTATTAATAGTAGGAAGCCACCAGTGGGCAGCACTCAGAGGTATGAAGCAGGGAATCCTCCTCACCCCCAAGTTCTCTGCAAGGGGAGAGGGTGACCTATACTCTCAATCCGAGAAGTTGGTGGTACAGATGCCTGGAGATTTGCCTGGGCATAGAGCAGAGAGGGCCCCAGTGCACCAAGATCTCTGCACTGGATAGGTGGGGTTACTCACACTGCTGAGCCAGGCAACTAGGCGCTCTGAATGCCTCTAGATTTGCCTGTGTGTAGAGCAGAGAGGGCCTCCCTGCATCACAGTCTCTGTCCAGGAAAGGTGTGGCGGCTTGGGCTGCTAAACCAGCCAAACGGGTGCTCCACATGCCTGGATTTCTGCTTAAGGGTGGAGCTGAGAGGGCCTCCATGCACCACAGTATCATGAGATCAGGCTGGGGCACCCAGCAACAGGGTGTGGACCCAGTTTCCGGTTGCCAGCTGGCCCCAGCTACAAGTCCTGCTGCCTAGAAGAAAATGCAGCTGTAGCAGTACTTCTCCCGAGCCCTAGAGAATTTGCTTGGTACGTATAAGGAAGGACACTTTGATATTCACAGAAACTATTAAGAAATTGCTCCTAAAGATCTAGAAAACAGCATTCATCAAGGCAGCTACCCTCCAAGGAAGCTAACCATAGATCATAGCTTCCTCTGCCTTATATATTTCCTCACCTGGCTGACCAGAACACCGTACACTCAATAACCTGTGCCCTCAAACTGTTTGAACACAAAGATTAAGTACTTCTGATAAGGCTAAAGAATTAACGTAAGACCAAGGGATAAATCAATAAAATAAGTTCTCAGAAGGTATTTATGAAAAACAAGAAACCCTATGTTTGCCCTTTTAACCACAGCTAACCTCTACAAATCTCCAGTGCTAGATGACCTTATCTAACCCTAATTTCTCTAATTCATTCTTATCAGTGTCCTACTTCTTGATCTTGTGACCTATACTGGTCTTGTCTCAAACAGGCAAGAAATACTGGTAATAGAATTATTAATAAATTAAATGGATAAATGCATCTTATCTACAATATTAAATTGTTCACGTATCCATATTTTAAAAATGGAAACTCATTTGTTTTTGTTTCTAATATAAATAATATGTGTTTATTCATTGAAAATAAGTATAGCGGTTTAAGACCTCTCATAATCCTACTCTGTAATTCGTCTCTTTAACTTCTTAAACAAATTAATTTTGGTATGTATTTTTGGACTTATAAACACAAAGGCACAAGTATACACACATACTACAGTGCTTATTTAACTTAATATATATGCTTTGAATATTTTAATGGCTGAATAGTTTACTACTGCCTTCATTCGCTATATGTTTAAAACAATTTGATGTACATTTAAAGCACGGATTATTTGATTAATCTGACAACCATTTCTTTCTCCCTATAATTGCTTTTTTACTGTTGCAGCAATAATGTGTAAACATCTTAGGGCATACATATTTACACATTTCTATTTTGTTCTTATTTAATTTGTATGCATATTGTTAAATTGTCCTTTTAAATTGATATATCAATTTACATTTCAACTAATATTATTTTTATGGTGGCATATACTGACACCTTTGCTAACAGGGGATACTAATCATCTTTTAAATTTTTTAATATTTTCTTGTTCATTTCAGTACGACTTTGAACATCATAGAAAATACAGAAATAAATAATTGATATCCCAGGACTACAAATTATGAGGAAAACTTATTATACTAATTTGAAGTACTTGTATAGTTTTCAGTTGTTATTTAAAAAGAAAATTATAGCTGTGCATATTGGCTCACACCTGTAATTCTAGCAGTGTGGGAGGCCAAGGCATAAGGACTGTTTGAGGCCAGGAGTTGAAGACCAGCCTGGTCAACATAGCAATACTTCATCTTTACAAAGAAAGAAATTAAAGGAAGAAAATTAGACAAGGATGGTGGTGCACTCCTGTAGTCTTAGTTATTCGGAGCCTGAGGTGGGAGAATTCTTTGAGCCCAGCTGAGATGTTGAGGTTGCCATGAGCTATGATTAAACTATTGCACTCCAGTTTGGAGGGCAGAGTGAGACACTATCTCTAAAAAAACAATAATAAGTTAAAAATGTTTTATTCTATAAAAATATATTTTATTTTACAGATTTGCTAGAGAACACTAATCCTCTAAAGTAAAAAGAACACAGAAATTTCCAGTAGTAATACCTCTTTTAAATATTCGTCAGGATTTTACAAATAATTGTAATATATAGAAAATAAGAAAATCAAAATATTTCTCATAAAATAGTAATTTCATTATATATGTGTGTATGTTATACACATATATAATATATTAATTTGCATACATCTCAGCTGTAAACTAAAATCAAGATGATGAAGTTGTATCACATTGTTACTGGCATGTCAATGCTTAGGGTAGAAGATGGTTAACTGAAGACAAATACAAACATGCTCTAACTTGAGAAGAAGACATACAATAGCTTCGGGGAGTTAAGTTATTTGTATTCCAAAGCAAACGCTAATGAAAAGTTCCATGAGGAGAGTTGCCAAGGGGAAAAAGAAAAAAGTAAAATATAAGTTAGAGACCAGCATGAGTCTGTATGGTGCCTCAGAACAGACTTTAGTTATTCCTTCTTTCTGGTCACCGCTAAGAAGCCCCAATAAACTGCTTCCATGGCAAATCAGTACCCTGTGACAGCAGAAACAGGTGTCTCTGGTGTGCCTTTCTACTTTACTATAGAAAGCTCACTGCCTTTTTTTCTCTCTCTCTCTCTATATGCATATATACATAAATAGATACATAAACATATATTCAAATATCTGTATGTATATGTACATATGAATATGTATCTCTTTATGTATATATGCACTTATTTTTATATGTTTATATTTGTAAATTCACAAATCCTGGAAATATTGCAGGTTTGATTCCAGACTGCTGCAATAAAGTGACTACAAAGTTTTATATTAAGTTTATTTTATATTTAAAATATATTTTATATTTATATAAACATATACACAGATATTTGTACATATGTATATGTACCAATTTATGTATATATACACTTATTTATATATGCACATATTTGTAAATTCAGACAGATCTTGGAGATATTGCAGATTTGGTTCCACACTGCCATAATAAAGTGAATCACACATTTTTGTATTATATTTATATTACAGTCTTGCCTAGATGTTGATGGCTGCTGACTGATCAGCGTGGTGGTCACTGAAAGTTAAGATAGCTGTGACAATATTTAAGATTATGAAATTTACCATACTTATTGACACTTTGTTTCTCAAAGGATTTTTCTTTAGCCTAAGATACTGTTTGATAGCATTTTACCCAAAGTAGAACTTCTTTCAAAATCAGAGTAAATTTTCTTCTTGGTAAATCGGTGGCAGAGTAAACACTGCCACCGATTTATCAACTAAGTTCTTTCTTGTCATTTCAACAATATTCACAGCATCTTCACTAGAACTAGATTCTAGCTCAAATAAAAACACGTTTTTTGCTCATGCATAAAAAGCAACTCCTCCTCTGTTAAAGTTTTATCATGGGAGTGCAGCCATTTAGTCACATCAGGTCCCATATCTAATTCTATTTCTCTTACAATTTTTATCACATTTGCAGTGACTTCCTTCACTGAAGTCTTGAACCCCTTAGAGTCATCCATGAAAGGTAAAATCAACTTCTTTCAAATTTCCACTAATGCTTATATTTTGACCTACTCCCTTGAATCACAAGTATTCTTAATGGCATCTAGTGTGATCAATTCTTCCCAAAAGATTTTCAATTTACTTTGCCCAGATCTTTCAGAAGAATCACTATCTATGACGGCTAAAGCCTTGTGAAATGTATTTCTTATATAATAAGATTTGAAAATCAAAATTGCTTCTTGATCCATGGGCTGCAGAGTGTTATGAGGCATGAAAAAACCTTTAATCTCTTTGTACATCTCCATTGGAACTCTTGGATAAACAGGTGCATTTTCAAGGAGCAGTAATATTTTGAAAGACACCCTATTTCTGAGCAGTAGATCTCAACAGTGGACTTAAATATCCAGTGAAACATGCTATAAACAAGTGTTCCATTATCTAGACTTGTTGCTCCATTTGTAGGGCATAGGAAGAACAGATTTAAGAATATTATGGGCCCTAGGATTTTTTAAATGGTAAATGAGAATTGACTTCAACTTAGTCACCTGATGCATTAGCTCCTAATAAGAGTTAGCCTATCCTTCAAAGGTTTGAAGCCAGGCATTGACTTCTCTTTATCTATAAAATCCTAGATAGAGTCTTCTTCCAGTAAAAGGTTGTTTAGTCTATATTTTAAATCTCTTATTTAGGGTAGCCACCTTCATCACTGGTGGCTGAAGCTTCCACATTAGCATTTCACTTCGTACTTTTATTTTATGGAGATGACTCCTTTCCTTCAACCTCATGAACTAACCTCTGCTACATTCAAACTTTTTGTCTGCCACGAGTTCACCTCTCTTAGCTTTCACAGAATTAAAGAGAGTTCGGGCCTTGCTCTGGATCAGGCTTTGGCTTAGGGGACATTTGTAGCTGGTTTGATCTTCTATCCAGATCACTAAAACTTTCTTCATGTCAGCAAAAGGCTGTTACACTTTCTTAACACTCACTTGTTCGCTACAGTACCACTTTTAATATTTTTTAAAAGCTCTTTCTTTGCATTCACAATGTGGCTAACTTTTTGGTAGAAGAGTCCTAGTTTTTGGCCTGTGTCAGCATACTTTCCTCACCAAGCTTAATTTTTCTAACTTTTCATTTAAATCGAGAGACTTGCAACTCTTGTTTTCTCTTGAACATTTAGAGGTCATTGTATGGTTATTACTATTATTTCTGACAGGGAGTCTCACTCTGTCACCAGGTTGGAGTGCAGTGGTGTGATCTCAGCTCACGGCAACTTCTTCCTCCTGTGTTCAAGCAATTCTCCTGCCTCAGCCTCCCGAGTAGCTGGGGCTACAGGCATGCACCACTACGCCCAGCTAATTTTTAAATTTTTAGTTGTTTCACTATGTTGGCAAGGATGGTCTTGACCTCCTGACCTTGTGATCCTCACGCCTTGGCCTCCCAAAGTGCTGGGATTACAGGCGTGAGCCACCACGCCCAGCCCTGTATGATTATTAATTGAACAGATTTTGATATTATTGTGTATCAGGGAACAGGCAAGCCAAGGGGAGAGAGAGAGATAGCATTTTAGACAATGTTATCTAAAGAAAATTTTTTTTCTCATATTAAAGGAAATATATATTTTTTGCAGTTTTAAAAATTGTACTTTAGGTTCTGGGGTACATGTGCTGCTTTTTAGATTATAAAAAATTCCTCTTTAATCAAGTCTTTCAACATGGAGCAGATATTTTGAATAAAATGGAAAGTTTGCAATATATTGAAATGTGCATTGAAGTACGTTATATTTGTAGATAAAATTATGTATTAATTTTCATATTATTAAATTTTAAGTGACCATTGCATTTTTATTTAAAATATGATACTTTAAGGTTTGAGGGAGAGAAGAAAGAATAAACACTGTTTTCCTGTTATAGTATTTGGATAGCTACCAGTTAATAGCTCACAGCCACTTGGCCTTTCTGTCACAGAAATACAGATTGTTTCTGTGAGATTAGAAACCAAAACAAACAAAAACAACAACAAAAACTATATAATTCACATTTCATACATTTATTTTATTGTGTAATATATATACTAAATATAATTTAATTATAATTACATATATAAATATATTTAACTTTAGTATTAGAAATAAGAATTACTATATCTTTGCACAAATATATTCATCTAGTAACCTCACACTCACTCTTTCAAAACACTGCTTAGTTTAACTTTATGTGTTTTTGCTGCCATGCAAACAGTTTTCTATAAGCAAAAAGCAAATGTCCAACTTTGCCACCCTTATTCTTCTGGTTCAGTCCTTAAAAAAAAAAAAAGAAGAATGCAGGGCATGTTTCTGACTACTTATTGTTGGACAAGGTATTAAGTGAGTATTCAGATTCATTTCCATTAGATGTGATGTTATTTTTAGGAAGATGGAAAAGAGAATTACAAGCAATCGTAACTAATGAAAAATAGTAGTTGGGTGGGTGTGGTGACTCATGCCTGTCCAGTACTCTGGGAAATCAAGGAGGGAGAATCACTTAAGCCCAGGAGACTGATACCAGCCTAAGCATATAGTGAGACTTCATCTCTAAAAGAAAAAAAAAAAAAATGAAAATTAGCCCAGTGTAGTGTTATGTACCTGTAGTCTTAGCTGCTTGGTAAGCTGAGATGGAAGGATTGTTTGAACACAGAAGGCAGATGTTGGAGTGAGGCACTGAGCCAAGATCGTGACACTGAACTCAACCCTGGGTGATTGACAGAGCAAGACCTTGTCAAAAAAAAAAAAAAGTAGAATTGGAAAAAGAGAATGAGAACTGTTCTTTGTGGTTAGACATGCTCTTTACAAACAAGGATCCTTTGCAATTTCTTACCTAGATCATTAAATAAATACATAATTGGCTTTCTGAAAATATTGATGTTTATTAAAATTTTAATACCATATTAAGATGGTTTCATTACAGTTATTACTGTTAATAAATACTTAAACATAGTTTCAGAAAATCTGCAATGTGTGTCTTCAAACTAGTGAATTTATTCCTTACCACTCTTGTCAGAATAATCTCTTTATTGCCACCAAGTGTCATGGATCTAGGTCAGTCAGAATGTAGCAAAGGAATGTCAGAGCTATTGTGGTCAGTGAGTGAACATTAACCAGGAAGCAAATAAGATATTCATCATATAGATCTATATCTAATATAGGTATATATTTTCCACTAATTCATATTCATTCAGATACTAACATGAATTTGAGCAAGACTCTACCTCTTGCATATAATGCATGTGTTCTAAAAGTAATGGGCAGATTGGAGGCGGAATATGCCAGCAAATGCAATCATTCTAAATTAGTGACCTGGGGGATTGGGCATGAATCCTAAACACAGTATGAGAAATTATTACTCTGTAGTAAACGTTTCAATAATACATTACGCACACTTCACCACTCAAAACACCAAACGAAAGCTGTATACAAAGCAGTAACATGGTTAATATGGTTTCCCTATTAACTTTATGATGCATAATTCTTATATAATGCTGTGGAAATGCTCACTTATAATGAAGGATAATGACTTCAATAACACTTTATTCAATGCTTTAATTTGTCCCATGAATCATCCAGGCCTATATAATTGCATTGTTAAAATAACACTATTGTATAAACAGGTCATGTGCAAATGGAATGGGTCCTTCTTAACTGGGCCATGCTAAGGACTTCTATGAAAAGATTTGCTAAGTAGTTTTACCTGAATGTATCTGCTTTCTCACAGAATATACTGTTTGTTGTTGTTTTTAATCTATACATTAGACGAAAACTTGATTATCCTACAACACTAAACAAGATTGAGGAAGGTTTGCTGGGTTTTCAAGTGCCATGATGATACCCAGAAAACATTTATTTCTATTGCATTAATAGTTTTATGCTACCTATCATAGAAATTATGTCCACTTCTCTTCATACTTAGGTGATAATGAGGTATTATAATTAAATAGTAAAATGTGAGCTATATTTAGTTCTATAACAAGCTGATGAAAGATTTCATGTAAATAGTAGATGGAAAAGTTTTTGAAATATCAATGGAGATTGTAATGATTATGGAATATATACCAACAATGAAATGAGATAATGCTGATTTTCACAGAGAATGAAAATGCAATTATGATTAATAATATAAAATCATTTAAAATTATCTAAAAGGGATGCATTACTTTTAAAATACAATAAGGAAAGGGTAAAATATGCCCTATTTGAATCTCTGTTAAAAATTCAGTAAATTATCAGAAACAAATCTACAGAAACAGAGTAAGTTAAGTAAACTTCTATAGACTGAAAAATTATAGAGTTCTTCAAAAGATAACAAGCTTTCTTTTTATTTTTTCTAGGTTTTCAAATGCCTAATCTTTGAGGCCTGCTATTTACAAAAATATTATCTGAGTATGGTGATAACCCTAGGACTAGAACTGAAGATTACTGCAGACCTAGAACTTTTTCAGGCAAAATACAAAACCGAAATGTTAAATGAGGGACTCAATTTTGGCCTATACATTTTATATGATAAGATGCAGCCAATAAAATAAAGCTACTGAAGATCTCACATTAACGTAAGAAGTACTTGTGTTACAGTGTTATGTAAAAAAAAAATCTACAAAATAAAATTAGACCTCACATGATAACTAATACAGAATAGTGTAAGAAGATATCCAAAGATGTTAACAATAAATGGCTTTGGATCATCAGAGAACAGGTTTTATTTTTCTATACTAGCAAATTTATATTTTAAAATTACTGTAATAACTATATATTTTGTAATTAAAATGTAGAGTGTAAAACTGTAGCTGGCTACTAAGATTTATTACAATGATGGAAAGAGAAAGGAAACCAGCAACAATGTAGAAAAAACGTATTAAGAGTTTGAATCAGTTAAAGATTTAATTAGGTGAAGAGCTTTACTTAAAAATATCTAAATTACCATCTGGAACATAGTCATCCTGTTAATGTGTCTGAATACCATATTTATTTTGTTGAAAGATTTTGTATTTCACAGAAGTCATACTTTTTTGAAAATTCAAGTCTTGCAGTGGTATGGAGAAAAAGAAAAAAATCGAGCAAACAGGAAGCAGAATGCTGGGGCTAGAGGGAGTTGAGGTGGTGGGAAGACAGTAGTAAATAAGATTGGTATATTGGTTTCAATCTGAGGGAGAGACTTGAGGAAGGCTTTGAGAGAGAAGGGGAAGTTAGCTAAATCAATATATAGGCTACACTGTTTTAAATAACTGGATATATTGCTTTCTTTTTGAAATGTTCTGGAATACTAGTAACACTAATGCAAACAATGCTTGACTTCTTTAGAACATTTACACAAATGACCCCACTGAACTCATAATTAAAGTGAGTTTCTATTCTGAGTTGCTAGCTGAAATTATTATTCTATTAGGATTTTGTTCTATATTATTATGTTATTAGCACTATGGGAATTACCAAGAGAAGCTGCTCAGTGATAACAGCCCCATTAATGCCTCTAGTGAAGTATTTTATACAGTTCTTTATTGATCTTGGTTCCAAATACATCAAAATGTTGTATTACAGTTTTGTTGAACTATTCACCCTACTGGCATTCTCAGGTGGATACATTCTGAGTTCAAAAGTTCTTATTCTTGAGTTCCAGGTAGAAATGAAGAAAAAGCAAATCTGACCTAAATGAAAAATGTGGGTTGACTTGATTCAAGCTTTTTGATCATTAAAAAATATATTTTACTTATTGTACTTCTTTTTTCCATATGACGAATGTGCTATTTGTCATTAATTTGTATTAAATATATGTAAATATACACATACACACATATATACATACAAAGTAAGAAAACCTCAAGAATAAAAGCTACAATGAAAATATAATTTATTGTATGAAAGCTCTAAATTCTAATTCCCTACTCTAAGACCAGTCCACTTCACAAGTAAATGCATGACCTGAACTAACCCTCAGATAATTAATCAAGAGATCTTGAATGGGTTTCATTCTAACCCTAGTAAAGATCTATTTAAATTATAGTTTCTGTCACGAAATATGTGTATATGTTCTACTGGTGGCTGAAGTTAAGCCAAGCTAAATTTGTAAACAATTATTCTATATGTATCATTGAGCTTCATGATATGCCAGTCTGCCGGATTCTGATTCAAATGCATCATAATGGTAGCATATACAGTCTTGCAGAACTGAGGCATCCTGTTGATACTGTCACTGTTGAGGGCCTTAAGGAGCATATAATAACTGAAGTCACTAAGGTAAACTCAACAGCAGGTATGATTACTTAATTGTTTTATTTCAATCCAAATAATTTTCTACTTCGTGAAGAGTAAGACATCAACAGCAAGTATACAGAAAGCAGATGTCATTAAATAATTTATAATCAAGTCCATAATGAAGAATACATACTATACATTGTTTTCATGATATTCAGTTAAGGCAATCATAGTGCCAACTATTTAACTCTACTGAGGCAAATAGATATCTGCTAAAGTATTTTGAATCATTTATTAGTTAGTTGGGTATAGCTTAATTCATGTTGAAATTAACTGAATTTTGCTTTCTATACTTGATCTTAGCCAGAAGGCCAAGAAGTGATTGAATTTTGCTTCTTTTTCTTTCCCACATAAATGTAGACTCATACTCTAAATGGCTTCCCTGTATATTGTGAACAGTTTCTGTGAAAGAAGGTCCTAATATTTTATATAAACTATATATATAGTAACAACAATACAGTATGTTATTTCAAACACCAAAAAGTGTCATTCTTTAGAACGATGAAGTGCTCTTCATCCTTCTAAAATGCTGATGAAATTAAATAAAAATTGTACTTTAGGTGTTTACCATGAGCCTGTAAGGTCATCCCATTATTCTTACTCTAACATGAAATAATATGAGTAAAATAATATTTAAGTAATTAAGACAAATATGTTAGGTTTGGCCGAAAGAGAAAACTTCAATTCTCTAGCATTTTTGGCTCCAAATTGTATCCTATATCACTATTGAAATCAGAAAGCAATATAAAAACACCAGTTTTAAAATGTCAATTTCTTTTTATGCACGAAGTTAGATCTGCCATGTGTTGAACAGATTTTTCTCATACTTTTCACCTTAAACTCTTTATTTTTCATCTATTATGCTTTGAAGGTTTTTCCATTGACCTATCTAAAATAGTTGAGATGAAAATGGACTTATGCTTTTTAAAAGCTAATTTAATTAGCCAGGCTCCATTATTTTTGCCAATATTTATTTTGGCAAAAGTAAATAAACCTATACTATGCTGTAATAAATTATACTGGAAGAAAGAAGTCTATAACAAGTTAATATTTTTAAAAATCTACTCTTTGTCATTTTTAAACGCCGATCAAATTAAATTAAAATTGCACTTTGGGAGGCAGATCTGTTGATTAGAAAAAAGAAGTGTTCATGAATGCAGAGCATGATCCTTCTTTTAATTGATTACACTCTGGCTCATAAAAATGTCTAGTAAGTGAACAGTATGTATTTCATTGTATTACTGTAAAACAGATTCATAGGCGGTAACTGGACTCTTTATTATTAATATTCAAAGGTCAAAGCAAAAAACTGGGAGGTAAATTGAAAAATACACATTTCTCCAAAGTCTCTATTATACAACAGTAAGAGTAAAAACTCTCACTGACAACAGAAAGTTTAAATTTTAAACATATGCTCAGAGCTCTTATATGATTTTCAGTTTCTGTTCCAAACTCTTCCATTTCTAAAAACCTCTTTCATTTTTTCTTCTATATGAAAAGAAAGTATTTTGATATATAGCTAGAGTTGAATAAGCATACATGTTTTATATTTATCCTTCAGAATAAACATGTTGGTTTTTTTTCTCCTCTTATTACGGCAATTTCATCTTGCGAAATCACAAAGCCTAGTGCTTTACTGGCCTCTATTGTTACAATCTCAGTATAACACTTCCACACATGCAGTGTAATACCGTTTTGATATGTTTGATGAAGAAATAATGTGCAGTCTAAGGTTTTAAATATGCCACAGAAGAGGAATCAAATTACTGCCAGATTATACAAAAAATTAAGCAATTCTTTTTGAAATAATATGTGGCATATAATTGGCACATATCAGATATACATTAAAGTGAGAAAAAACTAATCTTCTAAAAGTTTCCTTAGTTACTTAGATACTGCTTTCTGTCCCACGTCATATACATTCCTAGCAATCAAGCTAAACATATCAGTGTCAATTAGATACTGCTTTCTGTCCCATGTCATATATATTCTTAGCAATCAAGCTAAACATATCCTGGCAGAAATCCTAGACACATTTTGCCAAATGTGATGTTAATATAGATTGGGCATTTCTAACCCCAAAATTTGAAATCTGAAATGCTCCAAAATTTGTAACTTTTTGAGCACTAATGTGAGATAGTGACACCTTTGCTTTCTGTTAGTTCAATGTACACAAACTTTGTTTCATGCACAAAATTAGTTCAAATATTGAATAAAATTAGCTTCAAGCTATATGTGTAAGGTGTATATGAAACATAAGTAAATTTTGTGCTGAAACTTGGATCTTATCCCCAGATATTTCATTATGTCCATATAAATATTCCAAAATCTGAAAAAATTTGAAATCTGAAACTCTGATCTCAAGCATTTTGGATAAGGGATATTCAACCTTTATTCATTCTGTAATGCTGAAGAGAGATTGTGTGAAGTTGATAATAAATACTACTTTACAAAAAAACACATCCAGGTCATAATTAATTTATTTAAAGCCCAGAGATTAAACCTGTATTTTTTCCTGTGGAGAGACGGTAACCATTGGAGTGTCAACTTTACCAAATTTTAGTCAAAGAATGCAACTCAGTTTTTGCTTGATAAGATACTAAGGTACACAATATTATTAGAAATTTATTTAAATGATATGTTAAATGTTTCTAAAACTTTTATTTGCATAAATAGAGACAATAAAAATAGCCAAAGAGATGCTTTCTAGGGTAGTAAACAAATAGGAGAAGGGCCAGGCACAGTGGCTCATGCCTGTAATCCCAGCACTTTGGGAGGTCAAGGCAGGTAGATCATTTGAAGTTGGAAATTCGAGACCAGCTCGGCCAACACAGTGAAACCCTGTCTTTACTAAAAATACAACAAAATTAGCCAGGCATGGTGGCATCACCTGTAGTCCCAGCTACTCGGGAGGCTGAGGCAGGAGAATTGCTTGAACCCAGGAGGCGGAGATTGCAGTGAGCCCAGATCACATCACTGCATTCCAGGTTGGGTGACTAAGCAAGACTCTGTCTCAAAAAAATAAAAAATAAAATAGAAGCAAATAGCAGGAATTGTTGTCTAAAATATGTCATTAAATATGCACTAATCATCTTCGTCTTAATATAAAACCTCATCTGTCATCTTTGCTAACAAACTAAGGCTTTACTAAAAAGTCTACAAAGACTGACTCTCCAGGTAGTCTTTTTCCTCCCAGCTATTATCTAGATCAATATTTTTGAAAAGAAATGTAATGTGAGCTACATATTAATTTTTAAGTAAAAAGAATAAGTTAAAGAAAAGGAAGGAAGGAAAGAAAAGGAAAGAAAGAAAAGGAAGGAAGGAAAGAAAAGGAAAGAAAGAAAAGGAAGGCAAGAAAAGGAAGGAAGGGAACTTCTCACGGGTACCATATTTCTGAGTTGAGAGAATCTGATAAAATCTATAGGCAAAATATTTAGAACGTGAGAAGGCATTAAGTGCAAGGGATAAAATGAAAAAGGAAAGAGGATTAGATGGATCCAGATGTTGAGGGCCTCTTTGCAAATTTAAAAGGGTGATCAGAGAGCATATTGTAGAGATGGTGATATGTGAACAAAGACTTAAAAGTAGCAAGGAAGCAAACCATATGTATAAATGGGGAAGAGTTTTTCAGGTATAGGGCACAGTAGATGAATAATTCCTGTTAGGTGCATAACTAGTGTCAGAAACAGTCAGGAGACCAATGAGGCTTAGGCAGAATGTGGCACTAGAAGAAAAATAGTTGTGGGCTGAAGGGAGATGAGTGACCAAATCATGTAGGACCTTATAGACTTTTACAAAGAGTTTAGCTCTTAATGTAACAATTAGAAAGCCTACAAAGGATCATTGCTGGCTACTAATACTGAGAATAAACTGTATACTGCCATAACAAAGTGTGAAAATTAGAAAAGGTGTCCAGTACCCGGTCAAGAGTTAATAGTGTCTTATTCCAGGGAGAAGGTGTTTATACGGTAGTCATATTCTAGGTATAGTTTGGAGATTGGGTCAACAGAATTTGCACTTTTTTTTTTTTTTTTTTTTAGAAAGAATATCACTCT
Organism: Cheracebus regulus; assembly: GCA_963574635.1. Taxonomy (NCBI): domain Eukaryota; kingdom Metazoa; phylum Chordata; class Mammalia; order Primates; family Pitheciidae; genus Cheracebus; species Cheracebus regulus. The sequence goes on from CAUYQU010086812.1 coordinate 15,649, forward strand.
GTCACCCAGGCTGGAGTACAGTGGTCCAATTTAAGTTCACAGCAACTTCTGCCTTCTGCGTTCAAGCAAATCTCTGCCACATCCTCCCCAGTAGTTGGAATTATAAGCACCCAGCACCACGCCCAGCTATTTTTTGTATTTTTAGTAGAGAAGGGGTTTTACCATGTTGACTAGGCTGGTCTTGAACTTCTGACCTCAGGTGATCCACCCACCTAGACCTCCCAAAGTGCTGAGATTACAGGCATGAGCCACTGCACACACCCCCAACAGATTTAATGTTAGGGACAAGAGAAAGAGAAGAGTTAAGTGTAGCTTTAATATTTACTTGAGTAATTGGAAGATGAAGTTGCCACAGATTAGATGAGAAAGATTAGGGGAAGAGCAGATTTAGAAGTGAAAAGAGTTCTGTTTGGGACTTGTTAAGTTCAACTTATATATTTAAATGATTTGACAACTGGAGGCCTGTGAGGGAAAGAAAATAAAAAGCAATTTGCTTTCCTGTAAGCCGGGTGGAAAATGTGGATGTGCTTAAAGAAGAAAGAAGTAAACAATTGAATTAAATGTTACTAACAGGTCAAATTAAAGACTGGGATTTGACTACTTCATTTAATACTAGGATAAAAAGAAAACTACTTTTAGAATTTGAGAAATAAAATAGATATTAAAAATCCATAGAATGACAGAAAAATATGGTATTTAAAAAGAGGAGAAATATCGCTGGAATTATTGGATTATGTAGGTAAAATCAGATGGATTCTAGTACAAAAAAAGTGAGGATTTTTAGCCAGGCATGATGGCAGTCTCCTGTAATCCCAGCTACTCGGGAGGCTGAGGCCGGGAGAATTGCTTGAACCCAGGAGGCAGAGTTTGCAGTGAGCCAGGATTGCACCACTGCACTCCAGTCTGAGCAACAGAGCAAGACTCAGTCTCAAAAAAATAAGTAAAAATAAATAAATAAGCAAACAAACAAATGAAGTGAGGCATTTGCCTAGGAACACTTAGAATTCATTCAGAGTAACACGAGGAAAACCAGGAGTATTTGTACAGTTGCAGGTAGATTGTAGAATTGTAAACATGATATAAAAGCATGTGAAAGTTCTCCTCCAATTGCATCTCTTTTATCAAGCAAGTATAGAAGTAGATGTTGAAGGCTGAAGAGAGGAGACAGTAGGAATTAGTCACATGGAAGAGTGGATTGTGAAGTGTAGCATGATCACTGGTTACACAAAGAATGTCTTTGAGATTAGCAACAAAAAAGCAATCCGTAATCAGTGCTCCTTTGACACACCTCTTTCTAGGATCATGGCCTCTCCACACATGTGATGTAAGAGTTCACATAAAATATCCTCTACGTCTAGTTGGAACATTGTCTGAGACTGGTAAAAAAATGTTTGGCTTTGTCTAACTCAGTTGAGTTCTTGCCCAGTGAAAATAGGTTGTGATTGGAAATTCTTCAGTAATTTTTAAATGCATTCCATTCATAATGGTTGATCTCTTCTTTCATTTAAACACAGTTAGAATTCACACTCATTAAATGACTTTTTTAGTTAGAAAAGATGGTTTGGAAAAGTCTGTGCTTCCGAAACTTTAGTAATTTGCAGAGCACCTTCAGGAGTTTCTTCTTATCTAGTTGTATTGAATGGACCTATGTCAATTTGGCTGTGAAGCAAATGTTATGTACTTTGAGTAAATATTGATAGCCTATGGCAGTTTGAGGTAGGTGAGAGCTATTCAACTTTTCTCCTATTATCTCCATGCCAGCTGGTATGTCACAATAACTGCAAGTCTTTTTTTTTTATATAGTACTTTAGGTTCTGGGGTACATGTGCAGATCATGCAGGGTTGTTGCATAGGTACATAAATGGCAAGGTGGTTTGCTGCCTCCATTCTGTCTTCATCTATATCTGGCATTTCTCCCCACGTTATCCCTCCCCACCCTCCCTACCCCCCACTTTCCCTCCCCTATCATTCCCCCCAAATGATCCCAGTATGTGATGCTCCTCTCTGCTGCCCTCCCTGTGTCCACATTTTCTCATTGTTCAACACTTGCCTATGAGTGAGAACATGTGGTGTTTGGTTTTCTGTTCTTCTGTCAGTTTGCTGAGAATAATGGTTTCCAGATTCATCCAAGTCCCTACAAAGGACACAGACTAATCCTTTTTTATGGCTGCATAGTATTCCATGGTGTATACGTGCCACATTTTCATTGTCCAGTCTATCACTGATGGGCATTTGGGTTGGTTCCATGTCTTTGCTATTGTACACAGTGCCACAATGAACATACATATGAATATGTCTTTATTAATAGAACAATTTATAATCCTTTGGGTATATACACAGTAATGGGATTGCTGGGTAAAATGGAATTTCTGTTTCTAGATCTTTGAGGAATCATCACACTGTCTTCCACAATGGTTGAACTAATTTACGTTCCACCAACAGTGTAAAAGTGTTCCTATTTCCCACATCCTCTCCAGCATCTGTGTCCAGATTTTTTAATGATCACCATTCTAACTGGCGTGGGATGGTATCTCAATGTGGTTTTGATTTGTATTTCTCTAATGACCAGTGATGATAAGCATTTTTTCATATGTTTGTTGGCCTCATATATCTTCTTTTGAGAAGTGTCTGGTCATGTCCTTTGCCCACTTCTGAATGGATTTGTTTTTTCCTTGTAAATCTGTTTTAGTTCTTTGTAGATTCTGGATATTAGTCCTTCGTCAGATGACTAGATTGCAAATTTTTTTTCCCCATTCTGTTGGTTGCCAGTTCATTCTAATGATTGTTTCTTTTGCTGTACAGAATTCTGAAGTTTAATTCGATCTCATTTTTCTATTTTGGCTTTTGTTGTCATTGCTTTAGATGTTTTAGTCATGAAGTCCTTGCCTACGCCTATGTCCTGAATGGTTTTGCCTAGTTTTTCTTCTAGGGTTTCTATGGTATGGGGTCTTAGGTCTTATGTTTAAATCTTAATTTTGGTGTAAGGTGACAGGAAAGCATCCAGTTTCTGCTTTCTGCACATGGCTAGCCAATTTTCCCAGCACCATTTTTTAAACATGGAATCCTTTCCCCATTGCTGGTTTTTGTCCAGTTTGTCAAAGATCAGATGGTTGTAGATGTGTGGTGTTGCTTCTGAGGCCTGTGTTCTGTTCCATTGGTCTATGTCTCTGTTTTGGTAGAAGTACCATGCTGTTTTGATTACTGGAGCCTTGTAGTATAGTTTGAAGTCAGACAGCCTGATGCCTCTAGCTTTGTTCTTTTTGCTTAGGATTGTCTTGCCTATGTGGGCTCTGTTTTGGTTCCATATGAAGTTAAAGTGTTTTTTTCCAGTTCTGTGAAGAAAGTCATTGGTAGCTTGATGGGGATAGTGTTGAATCTATAAATTACTTTGGGCAGTAAGTCCATATTCACAATTTTGATTCTTCCTAAACATGAACATGGAATGTTTTTCCATCTGTTTGTGTCCTCTCTTATTTCCTTGAACAGTGGTTTGTAGTTCTCCTTGAAGAGGTCCTTTATATCCTTTGTTAGTTATATTCCTAAGTATTTTATTCTCATTGTAGCAATTGTGAATGGGAATTCGCTCTTTACTTGGCTCTCTTTAAGTCTGTTATTAGTGTATAGGAATGCTTGTGATTTCTGCACATTGATTTTGTATCCTGAGACTTGCTGAAGTTGCTTATCAGTTTACGGAGATTTTAGGCAGAGATGATGGGGTCTTCTAAATATACAATCATGTCATCTGCAAATAGGGACAATTTGACTTCCTCCTTTCCTAACTGAATATCCTTTATTTCTTTTTCTTGCCTGTTTCTCTGGCTAGAACTTCTAATACTATATTGAATAGGAGTGGTGAGAGAGGGCATCTTTGTCTAGTGCCTGATTTCAAAGGGAATACTTCCAGCTTTTGCCCGTTCAGTATGATGTTAGCTGTGGGTTGTTCATAAATAGCTTTTATTATTTTGTGATATGTTCCATCAATACCTAGTTTATTGAGAGTTTTTAGCATAAAGGGCTGTTGAATTTTTTCAAAGGCCTTCTCTGCAACTATTGAGATAATCATGTGGTTCTTGTCTTTGGTTCTGTTTATGTGATGGATAACGTTTAAGGGCTTGCATCTGTTGAACGAGCCTTGCATCGCCAGGATGAAGCCTACTTGATCATGATGAATAAACTTTTTGATGTGCTTTTGCATTTGGTCTGCCAGTATCTTATTGAAAATTTTTGCATTGATGTTCATCATGGATATTGGCCTGAAGTTTCTTTTTTAGATGTGTCCCTGCCAGGTTTTGGTATCAGGATGATGTTGTTCTCATAAAATGAGTTAGGGAGGATTCCCTCTTTTTGTATTGTTTGGAATAGTTTCAGAAGGAATGGAACCAGCTCCTCTTTGTGCATCTGGTAGAATTTTTGGCTGTAAACCTGTCTGGACCTGGACTTTTTTGATTGGTAGGCTAATACTTTCTGCCTCAGTTTCAGCCCTTGTTATTGGTCTATTCAGATTTTCAATTTCTTCCTGGTTTAGTCTTGGGAGAGTGAAAGTGTCCAGGAATTTAACCATTTCTTTCAGATTTACTGGTTTGTGTGCATAGAGTTGTTTGTAGTAATCACTGATGGTAGTTTGTATTTCTGTGGAATTGTTGGTGATATCCCTTTTATCATTTTTTTATTGCATCTATTTGATTCTTTTCTTTTTTATTTGTCTGGCTAGTGGTCTGTCTATTTTGTTGATCTTTTCAAAAAACTAGCTCCTGGATTTATTGATTTTTGATGGGATTTTTGTGTCTCTATCTCCTTCAGTTCTGCTCTGATCTTAGTTATATCTTGTCTTCTGCTAGCTTTTGAGTTTTTTTGATCTTGCTCCTCTAGCTCTTTCAATTTTGATGATAGGGTATTGTTTTTAGATCCTTCCTTGTTCCTCATGTGGGCATTTATTGCTATAAATTTCCCTCTAGACACTTTTAAATGTGTCCCAGAAATTCTGGTGCATTGTGTCTTTTTTCTTGCTAGGTTTCAAATAACGTCTTTATTTCTGCCTTTGTTTCATTGTTTATCCAGTTGATACTCAGAAGCAAGTTGTTCTGTTCCAAGTAGTTCTGTGGATTTCAGTGAGTTTCTTAATCCTGAGTTCTAATTTGATTGTGCTGTGGTCTGATAGACTATTTGTTATGATTTCCATTCTTTTACATTTGCTGAGGAGTGATTTACTTCCAATTATGTGATCAATTTTAGAGTAAGTGTGATGTGGTGCTGAGAAGAATGCATATTCTGTCAATTAGGGGTGTAGCGTTCTGTCGATGTCTATTAGGTCTGCTTGGTCCAGCTCTGCATTCAAGTCCTGGATGTCCATGTTAATTTTCTGTCCCGTTGATCTGTCTAATATTGACAGTGGAGTTTGAAGCCTCCCACTATTATTATGTGGCAGTCTAAATCTCCTTTTAGGATGTTAAGAACTTGCTTTATGTATCTGGGTGATCCTGTGTTGGGTGCATATATATTTAGGATTGTTAGCTCTTCTTGTTGGATTGATCCTTTTACCATTATATGATGTCCTTCTTTGTCTCTTTTGTTCTCCATTGGTTTGAAGTCCATTTTATCAGAGACTAGGATTGCAACCTCTGCTTTATTTTGTTCTCCATTTGCTTGGTAAATCTTCTTCCATTCCTTTATTTTGAGTCTATGTGTGTCTTTGCACATGAGATGGGTTTCCTGAATACAGCACACTGATGAGTCTTGACTTTTTATCAAGTTTGCCAGTCTGTGTCTTTTGATTGGGGCATTTAGGCCATTTACATTCAATGTTAATATTGTTATGTGTGAATTTGATCCTACCATTTTGTTACTGGCTGGTTTTCTTACCCATTAGATGACTCTTCATTGCATTATTGGTCTTTGCCATTTGGTATGCTTTTGCAGTGGCTGGTACTTGTTGTTCCTTTCCATGTTTAGTATTTATTTCAGGAGCTATTGTAAGGCAGATCTGGTGGTGACAAAATCTCTCAGTAATTGCTTGTCCATAAAGGATCTTAGTTCTCCTTCACTTATGAAGCTTAGTTTGGCTGGATATGAGACTCTTCATTGAAAGTTCTTTTCTTTAAGGATGTTGAATATTGACCCCCACTCTCTTCTGGCTTGTAGGGTTTCTGCCAAGAGAACTGCTATGAGTCTGATGGGTTTCGCTTTGAGGGTGACCTGACCTTTCTCTCTGGCTGTTCTTAGCATTTTTTCCTTCATTTCAACCCTGGTGAATCTGACAATTATGTGTCTGGGGGATGCTCTTCTTAAGGAATATCCTTGTGGAGTTCTCTGTATTTTTTGGATTTGAATGTTGGCCTGTCTTGCTAGGCTGAGGGAGTTCTCCTCAGTAATATCCTGGAGAGTGTTTTCCAGCTTGGATGCATTCTCCCCGTCACATTTGGGTACACCTATCAAAGGTAGATTAGGTATTTTCACATAATCCCATATTTCTTTGAGGCTTTGTTCATTTCTTTTACTCTTTTTTCTCTTGTCTTGCCTTCTTTTCTTATTTCATTGAGTTGATCTTCAATCTCTGTTATCTTTTCTTCTGCTTCATCAGTTTGGCTATTGAAACTTGTGTTTGCTTTGCTTAGTTCTCATGCTGTGTTCTTCAGTTCCATCAAATCGTTTATGTTCTTCTCTAAGCTGGTTATTCTAGTTAGCATTGCATCTAACCTTTCTTCAAGGTTTAGTTTCTTTGCATTGGGTTAGAATGTGTTCCTTTAGCTCAGAGAAGTTTGTTATTACCCACCTTCTGAAGCCTGTTTCTGTCAATTCATCAAACTCGTTCTCCATTGTGTTTTATTCCCTTGTTGGTGAGGAGTTGATATCCCTTGAAGGAGAAGAGGGGTTCTGGTCTTTTATGGTTTCATCCTTTTTTCACTGGTTTCTTCCCATCTTCGTGGATTTATCTAGATTTGGTCTCAGAGAGCCGCTTGATGAGGTCACTTGTCTGCCTGTCAAGGCACTGCTGGGTTTCCAGAGATTCTGTCAGGTTGCTAAGTAAGCTTCTTGTGTCTTTTTGTTTAAACTGGGAGCCTGGACCCTCCTCTCTAATGGTGGGTTCCCCTCCTTCTGCTGACCTGGAGGTGCTGCTGGGTTGTCAATGACACCGTCCAGTTGCTACATAGGCTTTCTGTGTTTTCTTGTTAACACACGTGGACTAGGCCCGCCTCTTTAATGGAGGGTTGCCCCTTTCCTCCATGGAGCTGGATCATTCAGGGCTCAGCTTGGACTGAGGAACTCCCTAGCATTCAGGACTCAGCTTGGACTGTGAAACTCCCTAGCATTAGTGCTTCAGCCCACCCAGCCACACCATCCGTCTCCCTGCTTTCAGCTCCCTCTCTCTCTCCAGGTTGGAGGGGGGCGGGGCGATATCTCAGTCTGCAGGCTCTGCCTGCTGGCTTATGGGCTTATACGTTTGTTTAGATCCATGTGACAATCAGCAGCCTTGGCCTGGATTATTATTCAGCTCTCTACTTGTAATTCCCAGTGCTTGGCCAGTGAAGATCCCCTGTTCTGTGGATTGCTGAGACTTTGTGGGAAGTGCTGTTTCTGGACGGTGATGCTGGAGAGGAGCCCCCAATTCTCTGGTCAGATGCACTTTCTTGGTGAAATAGCATCCCTCCCCACCGCGGTCTGTCCTGCCTGGGCTCTGCTCACCATCTGACCACACCTGTTGAAATGAACCTGGTACTTTGGTTGGAGCTAGAAGATGTCTTGTTTTCTGCATCTCTCTCACTGAGTGTTGTGCACCGGAGTTGTCCCTGTTTGGCCGTCTTGTCCCCCAAGTCCAACTGCAAGTCTTATTCAATTTCTGATAAAGATACAAACATTGAGAAGAAACAAAACAGCAAAGCAATCTGTTCAAAAAGGCTTAGTGGAGATCTCACTCTGTCCTGAGACATTCCACGGAGCACCTTGCAGAGAAGTTTCATGCTGAGGTAGAGTTAACACTCTTCTGATGGCGGGATCAGGTGTTCCACATGTCTAGTCAGATTGGTTGGCAGAGTATTCTAGTTATCAGAAGCCTAGGACTAAACAAATTTCTAAACCTAAAGTGGAACTCCCTATGTGTGAGAATGTTAGACTTGCCATTTTCTTACTTGTTATGCGAGGGTGGGAACCTATAAAACCTTTACAAACAAAGCATGTATTTTAACATTACTCATCAATAAAAAAGTACTGTATGTACACCTAATGAAAATTATTAAATGTCCTCATATAGACTTCAATGACAGTATTGAAGTGCTTAAACACTTTGAACTATAGAGTCCTGATTTGTATAGTGCAAATGCCAACCAGATACTTGGTTATAAATCAAAGTTAACTAAGTAATATTGTTTATGTGGAGTAATTAATCCCCACTCACTGAAATCAGGACCAGATAATCAGTACTCTTACATCATTCCATTTGCATATATGTATATGTAATGTGTCTACTTAAATGTCTTCCTGGTCAATATGTACATTAAATTGTAAATTTGAGAACTAGTTATCCATTTAATTCTAAAAAATGCACTTTTAATAAATGTCTGATTCTAAAATGTTTGGTAGACTGTCTAAATGAGGATGCACTTTGAAAACAATGACTTTCTAATATTCATCAAGGTAAATATAGTCTTGGTTTTAAACTTATATTTTCAGAATAGCATAAATATGAGAAGATCTATCAACTCTGTACTATTATTAGTATTAATAGATTAAAACAGCACAAACATTGCCAAAAAGCAAAAACAGTTTTCTCTGCATGTGGTATCCTAGTGGAGCAGTTTACAACAAACTCATGATTTTTAAAAATTTAATTACATTATTTTATTATAATTTTATTTTATAGAATCTATCTTAATAATTATTTAATGAACCCTCAAAATAGAATCAGAAGACTCTCATCTCTCTTGCTTATTTTTAATTAATGTATATTACATTTCTGTCCTAATAATTAGTTATAAGACAAATTTCATTCAAATAAACTTTAGATACCAGTAAAGGATTCTCATTATGTCAAGTGTAGCCTAAACAATTAATCTTTTAGTATACCAGATTTATTAATTCTATTTAGAAATAAATATATTTCCATGATAATGCTTGCCCTTATAGTCTTTATTTTGCTATATATTATACAACTACTTTATGAAGAATTTTTTCGGTAACTTTTAACTACACTATTTTTTTCCAAATTACATAAAATTGATTCATTTTCAACCCTTTACATGATCACAAACAATATTATAGCAAAAATTAATTTGCTTCCAAAATACTTGAAAACTGGCAGGGCATGGTGGCACATGCCTGTAATCCTAGCACTTTGGGAGGCCAAGGTGGGTGGATCACCTGAAGTCAGGAGTTCAAGACCAAAATACTTGAAAACTGAATGAAACATTTAGGTCAGTAAGGCCATAAGGGAAAATGTGATAGAATTTAAACAAAAGGAATGGGAGAAGAGGAAGAATTTTAAAAGAGAGAGAGAGAGAGGAGGCAGAGAGGCAAAAGATGCAGAAAAACCTGAGAAGGAGAAAATAGTGTTAGATCCAAGTGTAAGATTATGCTCTTCAGTTGAGTTGGTTCCAACACTCAAAAATTCAAAAATTTTTAAAATAAATACAAATTTATATGACAATTTTTAGAGATCCAAAAACATCTGGGGGAAAATAACATGAGAGGGATTATATCAAAAGAGACAGGCTTGCCCCCTCAATCTCTAATAATGTCTTCTCTTGACCCTAACTCTCATCTGTTGACTTTATTTCTTCTTCACTAAAAAAAATTAAGCAATCAGAGAAAATCTTTTATAGACTACCATTTCTGTAAGTACCAGCTTTTTTCATCTTTATCCATGCATTCTGCCTTCCTGAATACTCTCCCGTCCGAGGCTATTTCCTTTCATATGTGATAGCTCCCATGCTCTTTTGCCTATTTATGAACACTGTTCCAGAAATTCTCTTCTCATTCTCATGTGTCAATTTTTTTATTCATATGAGATGATTTTATGAGAATATATGCTGTTATTTCTGTCATCATTAAGATACAAATTACTCTTGATCTTATTTTTCTTTCTGGGACAACACTATTTCTCTCCTCCCAATACAACAGAATTAATTGAGAGATTTCTCTGTACTTGGAATCTCCAATTTCTCTTTTCTCATTTTCTCACAAACCCAGTATTTTAAGCTTTCCTCTCAATACCCTCTACAACTCTTATTAATAGCACCAATGGCTGCCTCTGTTAAATATTCAAAATACTATAATAATTTTGTTTTTTCCTGCCTTTTAGGACACACTTTCTCAGTCTTTTCTGTAGATCTTGTGATGTCTCCGATGTGTTGGCATTCCCCAGGCTCATTTCTTAGTTAGCTAACCTATATCTATTCATTTTCCTGATGATCTCATCTAACAATGATTCTCTATGCCCAAATTTATATTGCCAATCAACCATTTTCCCTGAACATCATGAGGATTTCATTGCTTTTTTTTGTCAAATTAACAAATCAAAATTACCAAGTTATTCTTCAAAACTTTCTTTTGTGTGTTGTGTTAAATCACAAGTACCTGTTCAATATAATCTCCCCCATCTTCTAGGAAGACTACATATAAAAATCTGAAACAGTGCTCTTGACTTAATGCAGCAACATTTGGAGATCCTTCTCACCACTGTGATTCTAAAAGTTTTGAAGAATTTCTGCCCTATATTAAGTGCCATTGAATGTCATGTGTGGATGTTTCTCCCAAAATTAAAAGATAGCTTATGAAAACACTACATGTACAGTTATTTTTTAGTAAAATGAGATATATCTACTCATGATAACAAATTACTTCTAATTAAAAAATATAATCACATCACATTTTTTACAAACCTGGAATTACTTTTATAAATTATTTCAGGGATTGGACTAAGGTATTATGTAACTGGAGTAGATACTGTATTTTTTTTTTAATTTCACCTCATTCTCTAATATGGCTTGGTACTGAGTCTGCATTTAAAAGTTAGGTATTTTATTCATCCATTGTTGCATCACATCACATTTTAATATTTAACTATTTCATGGAGATATTATTTGATTATTGAGTTTCATGCTAACTTCTTAAATTTTATGCCTGAGGTAGATGCCTCACTTTTTTCACTGTTATTCAAAGCTCTTTTGCGTGAGAGTAGATAAATATAAAAAGTGTAACCAGGTGACAGGAGCAGGGCAAAAGTACCTCCTACATGCCCTTTTTTGCTTGGCATATTCCACAGAGCATAACTAGAACTACCTGTCCTATTGGCCAGGATGATTTCTGCCTCATCATATAAGTTGGACCAATACTAACACAGCTATGGGAAGACAGCCCCTTGAGATTATTAGCAGGTGTTTCAGAATTAAAAGTCTTTAATACTTAAAGAAATCTATTTCAACTCTGGGTTTAATTAATGAGAAAATACGTGTATATAGCAAACACTAAGTAGAAGGTTGCAGATAGAAATTAAGACTCCTGCTAGCCACCCAAGAGAATAAACTGAAATCTATTAGAATTAACAAGACCATTCAGTATAGTAGCCATGTAAAAAACGAAGAAATCAATAGCTTTTCTTCAGACCAACATAAACCAGTTGGATAATATAGTAAGAACACAGAACAAAACAAAACTTAACTGTGACATGTAACATAGGGACAGAAAAACAAAAAAATGAAGCATCATTATATACTTGAACTGAAAAAGGAAATACTACAAATTAAAATTCTTACATTGATTCACTAGTTTAGAGCAATACCAAATAAGAACCAATAAATGGTACTTTTAAAACTTGAGGAGCTTTGACTTCCCAAGTGGCAAAGCAAGACCTCTGAAAATCTACTTCACTATGAAAGTAACAGGAACACATGCAAAACTATCAAAATCAACTTTTCCTGAACTCTAAACATTAATTGAAGCATTATAAGAATATGAGAAGTGTTTATACAAGAAAAATGGCTGAATATGTAAGAATATTACAATTTATGGTATTTTAACTTTCCCTAATCTTATCTCCCTCTCTTCAGCTTCAAGATAACCCTAGAAATCAAATCTTTCAGCCAGGTGTGATGGTTTTCATGTGTAATCCCAATTACTCAGAAGGCTGAGACAGAAAGATCACATAAGCCCAGGTGTTAGAAGCTACAGTAAGCTATGATTTCACTTTTTTACTCCAGCACTCCAGCCTGAACAACAAACTGAGACCTTTTCTCAAAATAATAAAAAGAGAAAAGATATTTTGAATCTAGTCTTCTTATAGTAGTGCAATTCACAATTGCAATTTATGTGGAACCAACCTAAATGACCATAGACTAAAGAGTATATAAAGAGAATGTGAAATATGTACACCATGAAATACTACTCAGCCATTAAAAAGAATGAAATAATGTCTTTTGCAGAAACATGGATGGAGCTGGAGATCATTATTCTAAGTAACAGAGGAGTGGGAAACCACTTATAAGCGGGACCTTAGTTATGAGTATGCAAAGGCATACAGAGTGATATAATGAACTTCAGAGACCAGAACAGGAAGGGTGAGAGAGGGGTAAAGGATTAAAAAACTACATATTACATTACTACACAATGTACACTACTCAGGTGACCAGTGCACTAAAATCTCAGAATTGACTATATAATTCATCCATGCAATAAAAAATCACTTGTATCCCAAACGACATTTAAATAAAAAATTTTTTTAAAAAAGGAATCTAGTTTTCCAAATGCAATAGTTGTTAAAACCAGCCATTTGGCAGCCACTAAACAGGCCAGAATAAGGTAGGAACTACCTACAAGTCCTGTCTCCAGAGATTTGTCACTATTTTACGTGTCTGGCAGCTTGTTAGAAAGCACTATTCTCAGGTTTTGTCTTTATCTGACCTTAGTTGGAGCTCTCCCTCTGTGAAGAGCGCTCTCCTCAGGATTTTGCCAAAAATAATCAACAGCAATTATTTGACATCACAGCTGTCTAAAGTGGCTTTATTTGTTGGGAGAACAAGAACTTGACCAAAATACAAAAGAAAAAACTGAGGACTGACATGATCATGAGGAACTTTGCAAAGCTAAACATAACCTAGAAATCTAGGAGGCCACACATACATTCAGGGCTGTGCACATGCCCAGTTAAGGACTGAGAAGTCCCTAATCTTTCATATCTGTTTAACCTGGAGGCTCTATGCAAGTAAAAGCAATGTAGAATGTTAAGATGCCAATTGCATTATTGAGATCAAGCCACAACACACATACAAAGCTTCTCAGCAAAGAATATGAGACTAATTTGCTCTAGGTATATAAGCAAATTTCTGTTCAGTCATTACTAATCACTACGAAAATCAAGAACAGGTTTCAGTGGCCACACAAAGAATACAGACTATATATAATTAGTCCAAGACAATCATTTAAAAAACTAACAGCAATAATGGAAAACAACAACAACAAAACCCTGGGGAAGAGGAAGAATCTGATTGTTAGAATTGCCATGACGTATTAGAGGAAACATTGCAATCCAATGGTAGAGATTAGAAGAATGGATTTTAAAAATATTACACAATCATATGATATCTACAAGAGACATATTTTAGATTCAAAAACACAAATAGGTTAAAATAAAATAGATCTTTAAAGTATGTACTATGCGAAAAGTACTTAAAGAGAGCTAGAATGGTGACACTAATAGTGATGTTAAGACAAAAATTGTTACTAGGGGCAAAAAACATTTTCTAATAATAAAAGGGCCAATTAATTAGGATGACATTATAATTATAAGTATGTATGCACATTAAAACAGCTCAAATACATGAAGCAAAAATTTGCAGAAGTACAAGAAAAAAATACACAATTTAACAATAAGATTGGAAGACATCAACATCCCTCTTTCAACATTGGATAGAACAATTAAGAATAGTATCAGTAAGGAAATAAAATACTTAAACAAAACTAGAAACCATCTGGGTCTAATAAACATCTACAGAATACTCCACCCAACCAAGAATAAAATACATTCATCTCAAATGCACATGAAACACTCTACAGGATAGTGGATATGCTAGGCTTTAAAAACAAGCCTCAATAAATTTAAAAATTGGAATCATACAAAGTATGTTTCTAACCACAATGAAATTAAATCAGAAATCAGCAATGGAAGTAAATTTGGGAAATCAAGCAGTATATGGAAATTAAACAGCACACTTTTAAGTAAAAACTGGGTCAAAGAAAAATTGTAAAGAATAACAGAAAATACTTTGGTATGATTTAAGGTAAAACCACAGCATACCAAAGTTATGGAATACAGCAAACACAGTGCTTTTTTTTTTTCAAGTTCTGAGGTACATGTGCAGAACATGCAGGTTTGTTACATAGGTATACATGTGCCATGGGGGTTTGCTGCATCCAACCCCCATCATCTAAATTAGGTATTTCTCCCAATGCTATTTCTCCCCTATCCCCCAACCCTCTGCTATCCCTAATACTTTAGTATGAATTAAAGTAAAATCACAACATATCAAAGTTATGGAATGCACAAACATGGTGCATTTTATAATTGTAATAGCCTATATGCAATATGAAGAAAGACAGTAAATCAATAACTGATTTTCCACCATATGAAAATTTTAAAAACAACAAAAATGCATAAAGAAAGCAAAGAAAATTTAAAAACTAGAATGTAAACGAATAAAAAAACTAGAAAAATTAATAGAGATAAGTAATGAAATCAAGAGTTTCTTCTTTCCTCCTAAGAACAGAACTTCAAGATACAAAGCAAAAACAGGTAGAATTGCAAGGAGAAACAGTCACAAATCCACAATTATAGTTAATGTAAGTAGAAGAAAGGAAATGATGAAATAATAAAAATAATAAAATAAGTTAAGGAAGTAGTAAGCTAACAAACAGCAAAAGAAATGAAAGAAAGTCAAAAGTTGATTATTTGAAAAGATTAACAAAATTGGTAAACACTGAGATAATTTATTTTTTTGAGTTATGTTCCTTCTATGCCAAGTTTGTTGAGGGTTTTTATCATGAAGGGATGCTAAGTTTTATCAACTGCTTTTTATGTGTATATTGAGATGATCTTATGGTTATTGTGATTAATTTTCTTTAGGTGATGTATCACATTTATTGATTTGTGTATGTTAAATCATCCTTGCATCCATGATATGAAACTCACTTGAGTATGATATATTATCTTTTTGTTGTGCCATTGGATTCAGTTTCCTAGTATCTTCTTTAGGATTTCTATGTCTATATTCATCAGGAATATTGGTCTGTACTTTTCTTTCCTTGTTGTTGTTGTATTATGGTGTGGCCTTGGTATCAGGGTGATACTGACTTTGTAAAATGAGTTAGAAAAAAATTACCTCCCCCTCGATTTTCTGGAGCAGTTTTAGGAAGATTGGTATTAGTTATCTGAAAGTTTGATGGAATTTGGCTGTGAATCTATTTCTGAGCTATTTTTCTTGGGAGATTTTTTAAATTACTGATTGAATCTTGCTACTCCTTATTTGTATGTTCAGATTTCTATTTTTCGCTAATTAAATCCTAAGAGATTGCATGATTTGAAGAATTTATCTATTTCTTCCAGATTTTCCAGTTTGTGAGTAAACAGTTGTTCATAATAATCTCTGATAATCTTTTGTATTTCTGTGATGCCAGTTGTAATTCTCCTTTTTCATTTCTGATTTTGTTTGTTTGGATCTTTCCTCTTCTTGGTTAGACTAGCTAGAGGTTTATCAACTTTGTTTATCTTTTCAAAGAATAAAATTTTTACATCACTGATCCTTTATGTTGATTTCTTAGTCTCTATTGCATTTAATTATGCTCTGATCTTTGTTATTTTTTTAATGCTGCTAATTTCAATGTTGGTTTTTGTTTTTCTAGTTCCTTGATATGCAATATTAGATTGTTAATTTGAGATCTTTCTACCTTTTTGATACAGACATTTAATATTATAAATTACCCTCTCAGTATGGCTTTTGCTGTAATTCCACAGGTTTCAGTATGTTGTATTTCTATGTTCATTCATTTCAGAGCATTTTTAAATGTCTGTCTTTATTGCTGCTTTGACCCAAGGATCATTCAGAAGTATAGTATTTAACTTCCATGTATTTGCATAGTTTCCGAAGTTCCTCTTTGTATTAATATCTTGTTTTATTCTACTGTGGTCTGAAAAGATATTTGATATAATTTTGATTTAAAAAAAAGTTTAGAGCCTTGTTTTGTGGCCTAACATATGATCTATCTTAGAGAATGTTTTGTGTGCCAATGAGAAGAGTGTATATTCTGGAGTTGTTGAGTAGAATGTTCTGTAAATGTCTATTAAGTACACTTAGTCTAAAGACCATATATGACAAACCCACAGCTGACATACTCAATAGGGATAAATTGAAAGTACTCCCTATAATGGCTGGAACAAGACAACAATGCCCACTTTTACCAGACCTATGCAACATAGTGCTAGAAGCTCTAGGTAAGAGCAATCCAGCAAGATAAACAAATAATAGGTATCCAGATTGGAAATAAGGAAGTCAAATTATCCCCATTTGCTGATATTATAAACTTATATTTTGAAAGCCCCACATTTCACACACAAAAAAATGTTCTTAGATTTGATGAATGAATTCAGTAAAGTTTCAGAATACAACATCAGGGTATAAAAATCAGTAGTATTTCCATATACCAATAACAATCAAGCTGAAAAACAAAGCAAATAGTCAATACTATTTACGATAGTTTTCAAAAAATATAATAAGCCCTAGGAATGAAGGACTTAATGAAGGAGATAAAAGATATCTATAAGGAAAACCATAAAGCACTGATAAAACAAATTGCAAGCTACACAAACAAATGAAAAGCCATCACATGCTCATGGATCAGAAGAATTAATGTCATTAAAATGATCATGCAGCTTAAAGTAATCTACAGATATAGTACAGTCTATCAAAATGCCAATTTTATTTTTCACAGAATTAGAAAAAAATACTAAAATTCATACAGAACCAAAAAAGATCACAAATTGCCAAAGCATTCTAGGAAAAACAAACGAAACAAAAAGCTGAAGCCAACACATTACCTGACTCCAAATTATACTGCAAAGCTACAGTAACCCAAGCAGTATGGTACTGGCATAAAAATAGGCATACAGAGGACCCAGAAATAAGGCCACATACTTACAACCATCTGTTCTTTAGCAAAGTCCACAAGAATATAAACATAACTGGACACCCTACTCAACAAATGGTTCTGGGAAAATTGGATTGCCATATGGAGAAAAATGAAACTGGACTCTTATTCTCACCGTATACAAAAATCAATTTAAGATGGAGTAAAATCTTAAAAGTAAGACTTGAAATTATAAATGTACTAGAAAAAAAATACCAATGCTAGAAAAACTTATAAAAATACTAGAAAAAAACAAAGGCAAACTCTTCTGGACATTGATCTAGGCAAATAATTTGTGACCAAGACTGCAAAAGCACAAGCAACAAAAACAAAAATAGACAACTGGGCCTTAATTAAACTAAGATTCCTTGGCACAACAAAGAAAATAACAAAGTGAACAGACAAGCTTCAGAATGGTAGAAGATATCTGCAAATTAGGCATCCAGCAGGGAACTAATATCCAGAATTTACAAGGAAATTAACAACAGAAAATGATCCAGTTAAAAAATGGGCAAAGGTCATGAATAGACATTCTTCGAGACAAGACATACAAATGGCCAACAAGCACATAAAAAATGTTCATCCTCAGTAATTCTCAGAAAAAAACCACGGTGAGATATTATCTTATACCACACAGAATAGCTATAATTAAAATTCAGATAATAATAATGATAATAATAGCAGATGTTGGTTAGCATGTGGAGAAAAGGAAATACTTATACACTGTTGGTGGGAGTATGAATTAATACATCTTCTATGGAAAACAGTATGGAGGTTTAACAAATAACTAAAAGTAGAAATACTATGCAACTCAGCAATCCTAATGTTGAGTACTGACTCAAAGGAAAGAAAGGAAATTATTACATGAAAGAGATAACTGCACTCTTACATGTATCACTGCACTATTTACAATAGTAAATATATGAAATAAACCTAAATGTCCATCAGTGGATGATTGGATAAAGAAAATGTGATAGATATATATATATGTGTGTGTGTGTATATATATACACATATATATACACACATATACATATATATATGTGTGTGTGTGTATATATATACACATATATACACACATATATATATCACATATATATACATGTGTGTATATATGTGTATATATATGTGTGTATATATATATATACACATACACACACACACACATATATGTATCTATATATATATCACATTTTCTTTATCCAGTCATCCACTGATGGACATTTAGGTTTATTTCATATATTTGCTATTTCATATATGTATATATATACATATACATGAAATATACATATTTCATAAATGTATATATATACACACACACATAATAGAATACTACTCAGCCATAATATGTATTTATTTTTATAAGATGAGTCACATGACTATAAGGAAAATATGTTTATTAATAAATATATACATCATTCTCTTAAATGTAGGGTCAGAAAAATGACTGTTTCTTTCTAAAATATTAGTTTATATGTATTTTAATTAAGTAAAGGAACATGAAAATTTCACAACACTCCCATAATAAATCTTTCAAATAAACTGGGCCAATAGTGTGCAACAGAAGGTAAACTTGAATAGCAAATTAATATAGCTAATGTATCTTGAAGTCTCAAACTACCACTTTATTTTTTCAAATTTCAGTAGTGGAGTTAACAGGTAGATGAGACCTCCTTGCCCCAGTTGTCTTTTGATACATCTGAAGAGTTAGCCAGATTAAATAAGACTCCCCTCTACAGTGAATGGCACTATGGTAAGAGCCCAATGCAGTAAAATTAAGCATTTTCATTTATTCTTTCATTTTTTAAACAAATGTATTTCGAACAAATATTTATGTACTTCTTACATGTTTAATTGCTATAAGGTAGGCAATTTAAAAAATAAATCCAGTGCTTTTTGTTAAATAAGTTAGTAAAATAGACTCAATCTTATCAACACATTTCTTAATCTCATTGACTCAAAAAGTCACATATGCCACAATGGATGACATACCAATAATGTGATTAACATATTGTCAATCACAATACTAGTAGAGCTGTTGACAAGTAAAACAAAAAAAAAATGAAGCCTAACATTTTCTGTTTTAATTTAACTTTTAGCAAATATTCCACGTTTATTGAAAATATATTTGGTTTTAAAAAATTGTTGGTGGCCTCTATAGAAGACATACTTTTCTAATACATATTTCTTAGGAGTTGCTGTATTTTGCTTATAGTACTTATATTATTAGCATGCTAGTCCTGAAGAAATAGAAGAGATATACTGTTTTTGAGTATCAAATAGTGAATCTTCCCTTAAATTGTTTTCCCTGAATAAATAACTAGCCCACTAGAGGGCAAGCTTTACATGATAATGAAACAAGAAAACACTTTCACATGCATAGAAATGGCACAAGTGTTTAAAATGACTATTTTGAGAATATAAATCTAATTTCTATATAACTAACTTTTTTTCTTAAGAGGTAAATTAAGGTAAAGTCATATTATATATATATATATATTTCTAAATTTAGCTACTCAAGTGCAGTAATTTTTAAATGTTGACATAATGATTTTTTTAGAATCAGTATTAGACATATGAATCATATGCAATTCGTATCTTCATAAAATTATACTCCATATCAAACAAATACTGTTTCCTAGTCATTTGTTTACAAATAAATTACTGATTAAAGTAATCTGTGTGCTTCCTATTACCTGATCCTTAGATAAGGCAAAAGGAATTCAGCCTAAAACTTTGGTACCTAGAATTAAGTGAAAATCTTTGTATATGGCACAGAGTTCTTTTTGTCGTTGCAAAAATATTTGAAAATGATAATTTATTCATAGGTCACACTATAGCATGTGTGTGTTATACATTGCATGAAATTCCTATTTTGCTATGAAAATCCAATAATTACCTGAACTGATAGTCAATCTAATCTTGGCACAAATATGTATATACTGACCTATGTTAACAAATATCCTGTAGTTTTTTCTCTGTTCTTTGGGTGTGCTTTGCTGCTCAGGAAAACATGGATCACTAGACAAGTACTTTTGATAATTTATAGCATGTATTGAACATTTAACATTTAAATTATATTATGTAACTTGTTCAAAGACACAAAGTTGGTGAGTGGTTGAGCCTGGATTACCACTGATACCTGACACTTTCTTCTGAAGTAGTAGTTATATTCCAAGTAAATCTTAAAGTTCAAATAACACAAAAAAATGAATTTAGAAGACCCCATAGTTTCAGCCCCAAATCTCCTTAAACTGATAAGCAACTTTAGCAAAGTCTCAGGATACAAGATCAACGTGCAGAAATCACAAGCATTCCTATACACCAATAACAGACTAAAAAGGAGCCAAATCAGGAGCAAACTCCCATTCATAATTGCTACAAAGAGAATAAAATACCTAGGAATACAACTAACAAAGGATGTAAGGGACCTCTTCAAGGAGAACAACAAACCACTGCTCAATGAAATAAGAGAGGATACAAACAGATGGAAAAACATTCAATGCTCATGGTTAGGAAGAATCAATATTATGAATGTGGCCATACTGCCCAAAGTAATTTATAGATTCAAAGCTATCCCCATTAAGCTTCCTATGACCCTCTTCACAGAAATGGAAAAAAAGCACCTTAAATTTCATATGGAACGAAAACAGAGCCCACATAGCCAAGGCGATCCTAAGCAGAAAAAACAAAGCCAGAGGCATCATGTTACCTGACTTTAAACTCTACTACAAGGCTACAGTAATCAAAAAAGCATGGTACTTGTACCAAAACAGAGATATAGACCAATGGAACAGAACATAGGCCTCAGAAGCAACACCACACATCTACAACCATCTGATCTTTGACAAACCTCACAAAAACAAGCAATGGGGAAATGATTCCCTGTTTAATCAATGATGTTGGGATAACTGGCTAGCAGTGTGTAGATAACAGAAACTGGACCCGTTCCTGACACATTACACTAAAATTAACTCCAGATGGATTAAAGACTTAAACATAAGACCTAACACCATAAAAACCCTAGAAGAAAATCTAGGCAAAACCATTCAGGACATAGGCATAGGCAAGGACTTCAT
>CAUYQU010086813.1:0-20672 GCA_963574635.1 Cheracebus regulus
AGACTTAACAAATATTTACAGAACTCTCCTCCCACAAATCCACAAAACATACATTTTTCTCAGTATCACATTATACCTATTTTAAAAGTGACCACATAACTGAAAGTAAATCACTCCCCAGCAATTGCATAGCATTTCAAAGGTTTAAATAAAATATTGGTTGGCTGCTTATTTGTTATTTCCATCCCCTATTCCTTCCTGTCTCCATTGTTAAACACAATTATTGGCATAAAAGAATTTTTTAATACCCATTTTTAGACTGTATTCTAGCCTGGGCAATAAAACAAGAATCCCATTCTCTCTCCCTCTTTCTCTTCCTCTTTCTTTCTCTCATTCATTCTTTTTTTCTTTCTTTTGCTCTTTCTTTCTTTCTTTCTCCTTTTCTCTCTTTTTCTGAAATATCTTCCTCTTTCTTTCTCTTTCATTCTTTTTTCTTTCTTTTGATGTTTCTTTCTTTCTCCTTTTCTCTCTTTTTCTAAAATCTCTTCCTCTTTCTTTCTCTTGCATTCTTTTTTCTTTCTTTTGCTGCTTCTTTCTCCTTTTCTCTCTTTTTCTAAAATCTCTTCCTCTTTCTTTCTCTCTAAAAAAAAAAGAAAAAAAAGTAAATAAAGAAGTAAATAAAATGGCTCTCCGCTGGCAGTACATTTGTCTCTCTTTCCCTCTCTTCCTCTCTTAAGATGAGCATGATCTCTTCCAACAAATCTTTTTTGTAAAACTATGTCTTGCAAAAAATGACTTATAATTGTTTCTGTGCATTGGGTTTTTCTGAAGCCAAGCACAGTATATTGAAATGATTTGTAGCATTAACCTCGCCTTTAATTCCTGTGATAGTTAAGCAATATGAGTAGGCATGTTTCTGCCTATTGCAAGTAAATTTGGGGGGCATCAAAAGGAGACCTGGGGTTGGCGTCATGCTGAGAGAGACAAGGGATGAACTGGAGGTTGTGAGGCTGAGGTTCACCCCCTTCTGTCTTCCAGCCGGCCTGGGACCCCTGGCCACATCTCCTTACATCTCAGGGTCTCAGTTTTCTTCTAAATCAGCTCTGGGTCACTTCAAGGATCCTTCCTTTCAGCACTGTAGAGAGTTCTGGGGGTCAAAACATGCAGTTCTGAAATCACCGGGATCGTGTGAGATGAGGACAGGAATGAGGCATGAGAACGTCCCTTCTCCTGGAACAAGGAAGCAATACAATCCCTCAAGGCCTTTAACAATGTTCATGATCCATAGATTCCTTACTGCTTAATTCCCTTGCTCTCCCTTCTTTAGGCTAATATTTTAAACGTTATGAAAAGGAAGCCGATGAAAAGATGAGTAACAGCTTCTGGCTGTGGAGCACAGTTTCACAATATTTTTGAATTTCTCAGATAACACTGCATATTAATGTCCTTTTCTTCACTGGGAAGAAAGTCAGCAGACCTTCAGCCAAACCATGACCACTTGGTAACCTGTTGAAAATTCTGTGTTTGAACTCTCGCCCCCAACTCCACCTTTCACCTGAACTGGTAGGGCGGTCTCTTGGAGTCTCTTTTCTCATCCTCTGCCAACAGTGTCAGCTGTGGTTTCTCTGGAAGACAGGAGGACAAAGAGCAAACGCTCACAGTTTGACGTGCTTATCATTCTTTCAGGCAATGGGATTGCGAGCTCTAATTTTTCTTACATTTTCTGCATTTTAACTTTCTTCTCAGTGCTTTCTTCATGCTCCATGTTTTCTTCAATGAGCATACATTGCTTTATACTCGAGAAAAGAACAAAACATTGTTCTTTTAAAAAATGCTACTATTGCTACTCCCCAGCCTAAGTCCTTCATTGGCCCTCCACAGACATAGCATAAAATCCAATGCATCAGTTTGGCTCCTCCACCCCCAGTGCCTGGCTACCCTCCTAATCTCACCTTCGTCACCTCTTCCCTGACTTCTGTCCCCTCCCCTCCCTGTCCTCCTTCCCACATGCGCTCACCCACACTTGCCATACCCCTGACACCAACGTGCTCTCTGTCTGATCTCCCCCACGCACAGGGCTTTGCCTGACCACTCCCATACTTTCTTTAGGAGTCATTTCAAGCCTGGCCTCTTCTGGCCCCCAGGAGACTCTTCTGCTTCTGCAGGGCTCTGGGGTGCCATGCCTCCCCAACCAGCCTCCTAGAACAGGCCACACACAGCAGCACGTAGCTCAGGGCTGTTCTTCACTGGACTGGGAGTGCCCTGAGGACAGGGTCAGTGCCATTACTTCTGTGAATTTTCTTTTTTTTTTTTGCTCTGGTGTTTTTTCTTAGACCCCAGCAAAATCATCCACTGACTGTTTCCATGAGTTTTAAGGGACCTACACAGCAATTACACATCACTAGAGTCTTTTTTGTTTCCCAAGAAAAGCCACTTAGAAATAAAACTATGAAGAATGTTACATGCTGAGGACTTTCCAAAACACACAGACTTTCTTGTGGTGTTGCCTGAGGTGGGTTGCTCCCACTCTGCCTGTGTGAGGCTCCTGCTCTGCGTGGAATGCCCATCTTTCCTTGTCTACTGGCAAACTCCCGGTCACCCTTCCGAACTTGGCTTTGACACCCATGCTGCCCTCCCCAGCAGCCCCTTGAGCTGGGAGCTGGAGATGTCCCTCTGGAAGGTGCCTCAGGGTGCCCTTTCCCTCTGGGTGCCTTCATTTGCATATCTATTTCCCCCATAATTCCCTAGAGACTCTGACTTGCCCCTAGAGGTGCTAGTTTAGTGCTTGTGGAAGGAAGGAGTTTCATGCTAGCAATCCACATGCCAGGGCATGCTCAGTGGACATGCACAGAGGGAGTTTAAGGACGGGGACATGCAGGGACTCCAGGAGAGCTTGGCATGTGCTCCCTACACAGGACACCCGGCTAGGGGTGAGTGGGAACTACCACCCCAGGTCTGTCCTCCAGGATCCCCCAGGGCAGGGCCACCTGCCTTCAGCATGACCCTGATACACGCCGGTGTCATGGGGACTAAGAGAGTCAGCCAAGCATCCACGCAGTGCCCGCCTGCCATCCTTCCCACAATCAGCCCCAGATTCTCTATTATTTTTGAATTCTTCTTCCCATCATTCGTCCAGAGTCTTGCCGGTTCTGAGACCAAAGAGTTGCAAAGAGTCACCCTTTAGGAATGTAAAATGATTCTTGTTCCAACAAGGCTCCACTTAATCATACACTCTACCAATTCAGGGAGCTCATTTGGGTAAAATACGGTTTTTCCTTTTCATGCGTTTGCTGCTTTCTCCAAACAAACTCTAGGAAAGACTGCAACATCAGCATTTTGACAATTTGGAACTGAAATAGAGAGTCTAGAGTCTGGGATTTCATGTCTCCTCTGACTGAAAAAGAATTCTTTGAAGTGCGTAAACTTGTGCTTGGCAGTGTTTTCCTCTGACACTGTTTCATTTTTCACAGACCAAGCTAAGGCAAGAAAGATTATTCTCCCACCCTTCACCAGCAAGATTCTCTGCCTTCTCAGCGTTTCACACGGCCAGGAGTGGGAAACTCCTGGAGAGTGATGTCGCTCCCCCATCAGGGAGACCTCAGAGCAGAATCCCCGCCCTCCTCGTCTTCCTACCTGTCCTGTCCCCATGCAAGTGACACATGCTACAGAAGGCGACCAGGAAAATGCCTTGTGTACTGTGGAGTGATGGGAAGTGGGGCAGGCTTGGCTCAGGTGCTGTCTGTCACCTCTGCACCCATCAGGGACATCTTCCTCTCTCATGCCGGGGTCTCAGCTTGGCCCGGAGGTGTTGGCATCTCAGGGAGGACTGTGGCCCACAGGGAGACACATGCGCCTGCCCCCACTGTGGCTCCTGCCCTCTGGGCCGGGATGATGGCGATCCCCACTTGATGTGTTGACTATGCTTGGAGCCGGGAACATGGTGGCTGCTAGGTGCCTTCACTCTATCCTGGAACAGCAGGGAAAAGTGCCGCGTGAAGTTTGGAAGAAGCAAAGGGAACCTAAGCATGTTGCAGGGCTGCTGTATCTCACAAAAGCAAATCGACAGCATCTGCTATTCAAGTGGACAACAGACCAGGCCCCGCGATGGCCCCTCCCCTGTGCTCCAGGCCGCAGAAGGCCCTGGTGTGACTTCACATTGTTTTGAAGCTGGACAGGCAGACATTTTGAGCCCTAAAGAGGCTTTTGCCTTCTGAGGTAGAAATGAGGGTGTCTTCAACCCTCCTTTAGTCCCGCAGGGAGGGATGGCCAAACCCTGCATGCAGCAAAATCACCCAAATAATGAAGCTTTGGGCTGAGGTGCCGTGTCCATGGTGTGGACTAAGCATTTCCCAGGACCGTTCCATCCCGGAGTTAGGCTGTCCATGCCTGGAAACTTGTTCTCACTCCCAGGAGCTCAGGAGACCTGCAGGGACATCTGGCTGGTGTCGTCCTTCCGACTCTGGAGGAAAGAATAGAATACCAAAAGGAACTGAATGTCACCACAGCCCCCTGGGGCCACGACATCCTTGGTGACTGGCAGGACTCGGGGACAGAGGATGGATGATTCCAGAGCATCTTGCATCGGTGTGTTTGGAGGACGGTGATCATCGGCGATCGTCAGTGATCATCAGTCATCCTCAGTGACCACAGATCACACACCCTGGGTGGGCGAGGAAGGAATGTTCCCAGCCTGAGCCATGGAGGAAAAGCTCGGTCCCAAGTCAGGGCAGGCAGGCCAGGAAGGGAAGACCTGAGTGGGAGGGGAGGGGGCTGGGAGAGTGGCTGGGACCGTGAGCAGCTCCACAGGGTGTGGACTGGGAGGCAGGCAGGAGCTCCGGGAGAGCAGCCCCAGGGCCAGGCTGGGGCTGCGTGTGGACCCCGGGAGAAGACCCTTCAGGAGCAGCCTCAGGCTATGCTGTGAGGTGTGCTTTCCTAAACCCAAAGGCTCTTGGTGAGTGTGTTTTGGGTAGAGCCCCATCTCTTAAGGGCTCTGGGAGCTCCAGGCTCCAGTGTGGGGATGTCCCTAGGTGGTATGAAGGCAGCAGAGGGAGTGAGGCGGGGAAACAGGAAATGCGGGAGCCCAGCACAGCAGGCAGCTTATGAAATGGCCCGGATGAACCCACCTTGGCATTCACGGCTGTGCAGTGCCCTCTCCTTGAGTGTGAGCCTGTGACTTGCTCCTAACCAAGAGGAAGTGGCAAAGGTGGCGGCGTGTCACTTCCATGATGAGAAATGCAATGCTGTGGCTGCCGTCTCACCAGCACTGTCTCCTGCCTTCTTGCTCTCAAGAAGCCATGGTGGAGAGGCCCATGTGGGCATTTCTGGGCAAGGGCCTGAATCCTGCCCACAGTCACCTGAGCTGTGTGGACCCTCACCCAGTCCAGCCTTTCTAGGAGACCTCGGCCCTGGTCGAGAACCGGATTGCAGCCTGTGACAGACCCTGAAGACAAGGCCCCGACTAAGGCGTGCATGGATTCCTGACCCACAGCAACTGTGAAAAAGTAAATGTGTGTTTTCAACCACTAGCTTGTGATTACAGCAGCAGATGACTAACACAAGTATCATAGGATTTTAAAACATGCTAAAAAATTATTGGGAGAGATGTCATCAGAGGGTGCTATATGCTATTACTGGCCATTGTAGCGCTAGGGGACTTCACTGTTTAACCATGACATTAAAAGGAAGTGCAGTTTATTTTGTAGGCACATGTTGATGAGGCTACAAGAGGCTGTTTATCTGAGAAGCTGCTTGTGAATTCTTGATTTCTCAAGACTGTTTCTCTCACTCTTTGCTCAGAACTCCCTCACTCTTTCTGAGTTTCTCCCGTTGCCTCCCACCTGAGCATGGCTTTCCTGCCCTCCTCATTCCATCAGGGACACAGTTAGACCACGTGCCTGTCTTTTTGTTTACGTAAAGCGAGTTCACTCCCACTGGCTGCTTCATTGCATCCAGTGATCAAGTACTACTCCCGGTCCCCTACCTCCCCTTATGTCCAGGTCTGGGTTTGGAGATATCATATCCCAAGTGGAACCAGGACCGTGGAGCCCTCCTATGTCCAGAAGGAGATTAGACATGGTATGCATCTGTTCAAGGGGGACTTAGAGCAATTAATGCATAATCAATTCAAAATCAGTGAGTAACAGGACAATTTTAGGGAACAACACACAACTTTCACGACTGAAGCCTTTGGAGGACAGCCATGCCCCCATGCGGCCCACTTACTGGGGTCACTGATTCAGACAGAACTCAGGACAGAACATGGGTGGGAACACAGGCCAACCCATTCTGCAACTGTAGCGCTTTGGCCTTTGCTCCTGGGACCAGAGGTGGCCTTAGATACTCGCTTGTGAAGGGTGGCAATTCTAGGCAAGGCTCAGCAACACAGGAGTCCAGAGAGAGCCCAGGAACTTTGTCATCCAGGAAGCTGCTACCGCCCACCACTCTACACTTCTCAACTTAACCCCTGTCTGAATAGGGCAAGGCCTAATTTCTCAACGTGTTTTCACTTGGTTGGAATCCAGTTGAAGTGAAGAATTTGGAGATTTCAATGTTTCCAGTTGGAATCACAGAATCCTTAGTTCTTTACTGGCCTTTTAATTTCATTTATCAGATATGGTGTCTGAAGGCCCAGCCTTTTTAAGTGGCCTTCGTGATGTTGCAAATTCTGCTGACATATGGTTGAGGTCTCAGGAAAAGCTGGAAAACATTTCCACAATGGACAAATTGCTACGTTCAGGAAATTACTCACATTTTGCTATCAAAATATTGTTTCTGCCTAATTTGCTTCATACAAAATTGTTTATATTATTTTAAACAAACTGTTTGGAAAGGTTTAAGACACCAGCCATTTGAAAGACCTCCTCATTCTGAAATACCAAGAAAAAAATATCACCACCTAAAAGTAAAGAAAGATGAAGGGATCCATGTGTGACTGCTTTCTCAGGGCTGGCCTTCACACAGATGTTCCTAGACAAAGGTTAAATCAGGCAATGAGGCCAGCAGAGTAAATGATCTCTTGCAAGTTTTTGCAAGTGGTATTCTCTATCTAGGGAAGCTGGTTGTTTTCTCAGACCAAGAGGAAGGCTAAGTGAGTGAACCTAGGGGTCTGCTTAACAAAGAGGTTACTATAGAGTGGGAGTGATGCCACAGCGTCAGGCTGAGTGTTGGGCCAGATAACCTCCAACTGTTCTAGCCTGCTACACTTAGTCACCACACCCTGACCTTGCACTATTATTGGAGAGGTGAACCTGGGAGACTGTGCAGAGTAGGGCTAGAGTGTGGGTCTCTCATCTGAAGCAACATGCAAGTTCATTTTGAGGGACAAAGCAGAGCTGGACTTGAAATTCCTTTCTGTGGCTGTGGATCTCCAGGGATCTGGCCTTGGCCTGGGTTCTGGGAGCTGGCCTAGCAGAGAGGAGGGACAGGGCTGTAGACTCTGGAGCCAAAAATCAATATCAGAATCAGTCAGAATAGGGAGAAACTGACAGAAAGAAGAAAAAAGTTTTGCAGCAATGAGACTCCAACAAGAACAAGAACAAGGACATTTAAAGGACGAGAGAGAAGGCGGAAGCCCAGGAGTCTCTGAGGCGCAGGCACCTCAGCA
Source organism: Cheracebus regulus (assembly GCA_963574635.1). Taxonomy (NCBI): domain Eukaryota; kingdom Metazoa; phylum Chordata; class Mammalia; order Primates; family Pitheciidae; genus Cheracebus; species Cheracebus regulus. The sequence goes on from CAUYQU010086813.1 coordinate 7,544, forward strand.
TCCTACTGAGGTCTTATCTCTGGGTGGCAATGGGGCATGAAGGCAGACTCAGTACGGGAAAACCAGGGTTCCCAAGCCAGGACTGGAGTTTAGAGAGTCACCAAGACAGAAATGCGGCCAAAAGCTGGTGTCAGAGCCATGGTCTAGACTTAGCAAGATAGATAAGGATATATATATGGTGTGGGACGTGTCAAGATATTTCTTCTAAGGTGAAGGGTGAGTTGCTGCACTTGGCCCCTCCTACAAATAAGAAAGAGGCACAACGCCTAGTGGGCCTATTTGGATTTTGGAGGCAGAACATTCCTCATTTGGGTGTGTTACTCCAGCCCATTTACCAAGCGACTTGAAAGGCTGCCAGTTTGGAATGGGGTCCAGAACAGGAGAAGGCTCTGCAGCAGGACCAGGCTGCTCTGCCTCCGGCCCACATGACCCAGCAGATCCAACGGTGCTGGAGGTGTCAGTGCAGATAAGGATGCTGTGTGGAGCCTTTGGTAGGCCTCACAGGTGAATCACAGCAGAGGCCTCTTGGATTTTGGAGCAAGGCCCTGCCATCTTCTGCAGATAACTACTCTCCTTTTGGGAAATAGCTCTTGGCCTGTTACTGGGCTTTAGTGGAAACTGAACATTTGACTATGGGTCATCAAGTCACCATATGACCTGAACCATCTCTCATGAACTGGGTGCATTCTGACCCATCTAGCCATAAAGTAGATTGTGCACAGCAGCATTCCATCAACAAATGGAAGTAGTACATACATGATTGGGCTCGAGCGGGTCCTGACTGCACAAGTAAGTTACGTGGAAGTGGCTTAAATGCCCATGGTCTACATCCTGCCACTCTGCCTTCTCTCCCCAAGCCTGCACCGGTAGCCTCATGGGGAGTTCCCTGTGATCAACTGACAGAGGAAGAGAAGACTAGGTCCTGGATCACAGATAGTCCTGCAGGATATTCAGGCACCACCCAAAAGTGGACAGTTGCAGCACTACAGCTGTGAAGGGAAATCTTCCCAGTGGTCAGAACTTTGAGCAGTGCACCTTCTTGTTCACTTTGTATGGGAGGAGAAATGGCCAGGTGTTCGATTATTTACTGATTCGTGGGCTGTAGCCAATGGTATGGCTGGATGGTCAGGGAGTTGGAAGAACCATGATTGGAAAATTGGTGGCAAAGAAACTTGGGGAAGAGGTATGTGGATGGACCTCTCTGAGTGGTCAAACACTGCGAAGTGAGTGCTCACCAATGGGTGACCTCAGCAGAGGAGGATTTTAATAATCAAGTGGATAAGATGACCCATTCTGTGGACACCACTCAGCCTTTTTCCCCAGCCACCCCTGTCATTGCCCAATGGGCCCATGAACAAAGTGGCCATGGTGGCAGGGATGGAGGTTACGCTTGGGCTCAGCAACATGGACTTTCAATCACCAAGGCTGACCTGGCTACCACTGCTAAGTGCCCAATTCGCCAGCAGCAGAGACCAACACTGAGCCCTTGATATGGCACCATTTCTTGGCATGATCAGCCAGCTACCTGGTGAGAGGTTGATTAGATTGAACCTCTTCCATCATGGAAAGGGCAGAGATTTGTCCTCATTGAAATAAACACTTACTCCGGATATGGATTTGCATATCCTGCACGCAGTGCTTCTGCCAAGACTACCATCCATGGATTTATGGAATGCCTCATCCACTGTCCTGGTATGCTGCACAGCATTGCCTCTGACCAAGGTGCTCACTTTCTGGCTTAAGAAGTGCAGCAGTGGGCTCATGCTCATGGAATTCACTGGTCTTACCGTGTTCCCCATTATCCTGAAACAGCTGAATTGATAAAACGCTGGAATGGCCTTTTGAAGTTACAATTACAATGCCAACTGGGTGACAGTACTTTGTGGGGCTGGAGCAAAGTTCTCCAGAAGTCTGTGTATGCTCTGGATGAGCATTCAACATGTGGTACTGTTTCTCCCACAGCCAGGATTCATAGGTCCAGGAATCAAGGGGTGGAAGCGGAAGTGGCACCGTTCACCATCACCCCTAGTGATCTACTCGCAAAATTTTTGTTTCCTGTTCCCATGACATTACACTCTGCTGGCCTAGAGGTCTTAGTTCCAGAGGGAGGAATGCTGCCATGAGGAGACACAACAATGATTCCATTGATTCCATTAAACTGAAAGTTAAGATTGCCATGTGGACACTTTGGGCTCCTCCTACCTTTAAGTCAACAGGCTAAGAAGGGAGTTACAGTGTTACACACAAACACACACACACACACGCGCGCACACATACATATGTGTGTGTGTGTGTGTGTGTATCCATCCTATTAGTTCTGTCCCTCTAGAGAACCCTGGCTAATATAATACTACCAACTGGGCAATTTATAAGAAAAGAAGTTTATTTAATTCATGGTTCTGGATGCTGGAAAGTCCAAAAACACAGCATTGGCACCTGGTGAGATGCCTTCTTACTGCATCACATGTCAAGAGGGCAAGAGCAGGCATGTCAGCTTAGGACTCTTCCTCTTCTTATAAAGCTACCAGTCCCATCATGGTGCCCCATTTTGTTGACCATGTCTAATCCTAATTTTATTCCAAAGGCCCTACCTCCAATCAACATATAAATTTGTGAATTAAAATTTCAATATATAAGATTTGGAGGACATATTCCAACCATAGCAGACAGCATTTTCCTGTAGGAGATGGGCCATCTTTGAGGACTGCAAGGCAGAGATGGGATTTCATTCTCCATCCTGGAGCTCCAGATTGAGTCTTACAGTGGGGGAAGCCAGGTTCTGAATGAGGAACGTTGTTGACACTTCCTAGGAGCCTGGTCAGTGTCTGTCATCCCAGCTGCACCTGGAAAAGCTATTGGCGCTAGAAGGACATGAGCTGAGGGGGAGGCTACAGACCTATGGCCCAGAGCATTTGTGTCTCTTTGCTAAATTTCACCTGTGTTTGGATATTCCCACAAATTATTTTGTTAGAATTTTTTTTTGCTTAATTTTTTTTTCTCCTTTGCCAGTAGGAAAGTATGTGTTTCACATTTCTCTTGAATATTATTCTCTTCTTTCAACCAGAGGCAGGAGTAAATCTACTTTTGTAGGGCCTGAAGCATACACAGTTTGGGAGTGGTCCACTTTAAGAAAAAGAATATTAAGGTTTTCATGTAAAGATGGGTACAAAAGTGAAAACATTAATTTAGAATGAGAAAAGAAGCCACAATATATTATAATATTTTTAAAGCTGTCAAATATCAAACATCATAAGACCTGGAAAAATATTACACTACTTTTATTTAATTAGCTACCTGGCTTTGTAATACCTCCTCCTTGCATTTTTGGCTGCATATTTCTGATCATTTCTTATGATAACAATTTAATAGAGAAAACCAGGATACTTCAGTCCTCTCTTGAGCATGGTTGTTTTACTACTGACAGTTAAGAAAAGTTTCTGTTAGCTTTCCAGCTCATTTTTGACAATGCCGTGCAAAGTTTTAGGATTATTTTCAAACCTGGAAAATCTCCACCGGGCTCCTCTCCTGTGGTGCTATTACAGACACATTCACTTTTTGCAATACTGCAGCAGGTCATGCCCTTCAAATACAGATGTTCTGATAAATTCTATTTTATGTGATTCCCACCAAAGAGGAACAAAGCTGTACAGCACATTTATAACTTCATGCCCTGAATTACGGAGTATATTCCTGATAGGAGAGAGCTTTAACTTTGAATAGGCATCCATGAGAAATAAATCCTCATCTTGAGCTTTTCATGCTGGCTGTTGGAAGAACTTTCTATGGAGTAATTTCTGATTCTATACATTTCAAGCCTTGATTCTCCTCCACTGCCCACATGCATCCTGTGTCAGGCACTGGAGGACACATCCGTGTTTCAGTAATTTCTGTGTCCTTGTACCTTTGTGTCTGACCTGGGTGAGTCAGCAGGTGGACGGGAAGACTCTTCCTGCAAGCTGTTCCCATAGGAGCATGGCTGGCGATTGACAGCTGCACATGGGAGTGACTGTGAGCTGTAGTGTGACAAAGGGGTAGTGGAACGACAGAGAGACAATGATCTTGGCCGTGAGAAGCCAAAATATCCTACCCGTGCACTTTACCAAAAACACATGAAGGTCTTGCAAGGAGCTGAGCAGTTGCGGAGCTTTGGGATAGATGCTCTGGAGGCTGGAAAATAAAAACTTTTCTGAAATGTACTAATTTCCCAGCAGTCATGTTTCTGAGCTCTTACATTTCAGCTTTGTTCTAAAAAAAGAGCTGTTTTTAATTTATTTTCTTTTTTGCACATTTTTCATTTTTCTCCTTGTTTTCATGGTGGGCACTTCAGCTGGCCTCCCACATGCTGACATAAAGTACTTAGGGTTTCAAAACTATGTTTATTATTGTCGTTTAAAAAGTACAAAGTTTTCAAATGTAAAAATTATTTAGGTAAGGCCGGGTGTGGTGGCTCACATTTGTAATCCCAGCACTTTGGGTAGTTGAGACAGACGGGTGATCATTTGAGGTCAGGAGTTCAAGACCAGCCTGGCTGACATGGTGAAACTGTCACTACTAAAAGTACAGAAATTAGCCAGGCGTGGTGTCACCCACCTGTAATCACAGTTATTTAGGAGGCTGAGGTAGGAGAATCACTTGAGCCTGAGAGGTGGAGATTGAGGTAAGCTGAGATCACACCACTGCACTCCAGCCTGGGTGACAGAGTGAGACTCCATCTCGAAAAAAAAATTATATGGAGAGCACAGCACAGAAATGCAATGAAGGAGCAGCTCTGTTTCCAGTTCATGTGCAAGTGTGTCTTTCCCTTCCATCAAGGCCACCCCTCGGCAGTTGCCCGTCTTTGGGTTCCAGACAGTTCCTAACAACATGGTTCTGCAGGGCTCAGAAATGGAAGTTTAGCTCCCAGGGTTACAACTTCAGCTATTATATTTTAAATCACCAGATTAAGAAAAAAATTTAAACCTCAAATATTTCTAAAATACTAGATACATTAAAAACTAGGACACTGGGAAGTGCATGGTTTTATAATTTCACTGGTTGTCACTCCCATCTGATGACTCAGGTTGTTGGGTTTCAGCAGCATGTCCAGCTCTGCATGGTGTCCTAAAGGAGCCCTGGCTTTGGGACCAGCACACACACAGCCTGACCCAGCCTGGCCACTTACAGATGATGACACTCTAAGTCACTTCCCCGACAGCATGCAGTCTTATCCCCTGCACAGGGAGGAGAAGGGAAGAGTTCAAAAGTCCCTCTGGGTTCTATGGCTCTAGGTTAAAATTCAGGCTTCATTTTAAAATTGTGTTCCAACATTTCAGTGTCAACTTCTATTTATTTTTTTAACTTTCAGCACCAGCACAAAAGGGAACCTTCAGTAATTCCTTTTGCCAGCAAGACATGGATATTTTGCAGACGTGTTGGCTCAACTGAGAAGGGTCTTGGGAGGTGAAGGAGCTGGTTCCTCCTTTCCCTTCGGCGGGGACTACAGCTCAGCCCCTGGAAACAGAAAAGTATTTCCCATATCTAAGAACCTTCAAACAAGAAGATTCCAGAACTCATTCATTCATTCACTGATGTATTTAATGATCATTTATTTAGCATTTATAGGTACCTCAGATGAGGCTCTGAGGATGCCAAGATTTGAGCCAGCCTGCCTGGGAGCACTCACAGGTATAAAGAGGAAGGCCTGACCCATACAGTCCTTGCAAAGAGGGAGTGAGCACGCTAGCTGGCTGAGGGCTGGGTTTGGCACTTGACATGTTCTGTTTGGCTTAAACAATGTTGTGCTGCATTCATTTTTAAAATTATGGAGTAGATGCCAACATTTAAACATTTTGAAAATTCACACACATGTGAATAGGCACTTCCCACATGCATTTATGATCCAGATTTCTAACGGCTCCTTAAAAACTTAGGAGGTCTGGGAACAACTGAACCCACATTCCTGCCTCACTGTGATGGTCCAGTGCTGGGGGCCCTGCCCTATGGAATGGGCACATTCTTTTGTTCTTCATCGTCTCCACCACTGCCCAGGAGGCCCTGAGCCAGCCAGCCTGCATGTTGCCAGCCAGCCTCTGTGGGCATTTGATGTGGTGATCCATGGGTTAGAGTGGCACTGTCTAAAAGAAGTATAATGCCTGCCGCAGATGCAACAAACATATGTGATTTAAATTTCTAGGAGCCACATTTTTAAAAAAAACAATAGAAAGAAACAAGTAAAATTAATATTAATAAGATATTATTTAACCCAATATGTCAAAAATATGATGCAACCAATTTAAAAATCATTGAGATATTTACCTTCTATTTTTCTTTTTTCTTTTCTTTTTTTTTTTTCTTTTTGAGACAGAGTCTTGCTTTGTTGCCCAGGCTGGTGTGGAGTGGCACAATCTTGACTCACTGCAATGTCCGCCTTCTGGGTTCAAGCAATTCTCCTGCCTCAGCCTCCCGAGTAGCTGGGACTACAGGCATGTGCCACCACACCCAGCTAATTTTTGTGTGTGTATTTTTAGTAGAGATAGGGTTTCACTATGTTGGCCAGGCTGGTCTCCTGACCTCAGACGATCCTCCCACCTTGGTGTCCCAAAGTGCTGGGATTACAGGCATAAGCCACAATGCCCAGCCTGTCTTCTTTTTTTTTTCATATCAAATCTTCAAAATCCAGTGTGTATTTTGCTCTTGTAGCACATCTCAGCTCACATTTTATGTGTTTAAAAGTGATAAGTGGACAGTGGGCGCAGGACAGGGCAGCTCAGGGTCACAGTTCTGTATATGGAGGAGCGGATGAGCTGTGGAGGGTTGAGATGGAAAGAGAGGCTGAGGCCAGATTACCTGGGGGCTTAAAGGAGGTGCTTTTTCTACTTCTTTTTATCGATAATGAAAAGCCACTAGAAATCTGTTTGGGGCGCCAGTCCAATGTTTTAAAGCTCTCTATTGTAGTGAATGCTCCTCTTAATCACATTTTAAATGCATTTACTCCTGGACTGCCTTGCATGTCTATGCAGAACAGCTGAACAGGAGCTTCCAGTGATTTCCAAATGTTTCGTGGAGACTGCTGGGGACCCCACGAGAGAACTGTGAAGTGATGGCATGGGAGGAGCGTCACTGGGATGGTCTCATCAGTTTTACGTATTTCAGGTACATGCAAAATTTTATTTATAGAAAGAGTTTCACTGTTCATGTTTGAAAAACACTCCTCTGTAACATAGCTTCCAGAATATGCAACATATTCTCTTCCACATTAGCTGTTTAAGTACTTGGTGTGTTTCCCATCCCCTTTGTACCTCTTTTATGGATCCTTTATGTACTTTAAATCCCTTTATCCTGTATAATGCCTTAACAACCTGAAAGCGTTAGTCGCCATGTAGCTTCACCAATCTCATGTTTAGTGAGTTACCCTGGATCTCATTGTACAATTACAAGCTGTTTAAAATTACTGTTAAACCCCACTTTCAATTAAATAAATCAGGGCAATATCTTTTGTAGATATGAATTTTTTAGAAGAGAGAAAATTGACTGTGAAGAAAGAATTTGCTCCTAAACCTTTCAACAAAGGTGACCAGCACTGCTGTTCACTTTCCTCCCCAAACACATTTCTAAGCTGATCTCTTAGCAAAGGAAAAAGGCTTTTGATTTTCATGACTTACATGAAATTTAACAAATGCCTCTGCCTCCAGACTGTGCCCCTCTCTGACCTGGCTCTGCATGTGGCTCATTCTGGCCATATGGTGAGGAGTGGGTTTCACCAAGGAACAGGCATCTCCACTGCCCTGGAGACGGGCTACTTGGAAGTGTATTTGCCCACATGGCTGAGTTGCCTGGTATCCCTTCTTCTTCCTCTTCTCCTCACATGCATTCTTTTTATTTTAATTGGTGATGAATCATTCCTTACCTGCCAATCAGCAGAAACATTTTACGATCATTCCAACCACAATTTCATAGCACCAAGTGGTTTCTTTAAATGAATTCTTTCAATGTGAATCTTACATGTCCAGGCAAAGTCAGGACAGAACCCCACCCAAACTCGGAAATATTGGCCAAGGAATTCCACAGGGTGTGTTCCACTGACGGCTTGTGTTACAGCCTTCTGTGAACTTCATTAGTATCCCTCGCTCTCTTCTGGAAAGGCAGAAGAGGAAGCCAGATGTGTTTGTGAAGTAATGATGGCTCATGCAGCAAGGATGGGGGAAAGGCATTCCTGGGAGCCAGGAAGACTCAGATGGGACAGAGGCTGTGCCCCAGACACAGGTGCTGTCACCCAGCCACCCATGCTGCTCAATGCATTCCACTAAGTATTCACCAAGAGAATGATTAATCCAGGACAGGTACATAGGGCATCCTCCAGAAATGGGCTCCAAGGCCAAGGGATCCATTCTAGAGGGAAGCATTGGGAGGACATGAGATGGTGCTCAGCTGTGCATCACACCCCACAGGCAATTCCCAGCTCGACTATGCCAACTCTACGCCTTTGTCCTTGCCCGAGAGAGTATAGAATAAAGCAAGTAAGAGTGATGTTATTATAGGGATAGCCTTGCCTCAATTAAAACTGTCTTAAACAAGGAAATCATTTGTGAACTTCAGTACTTAACTATCATTCTATCACATTCCTTATAAATGATCTGAACATTCATGTCTTTCAGCAGCAAATTCAAGGGCAAAACAGACTCCAAGCATCCCAGAAGAAAAATACGGCATATTAAATGGGGGTAATTATGGAAAGCTTAATACTGTGGTTACTTGCAAAATGAATGGATAAGCTTAAAAGAAACCAATAAAGTTTGGTGAAACACTACAGGGCTAGTGAGAGGAGAAGCCTTTGCCAGCCCTGAACCTGAAATGACAAAGGCAGGGAGTGAATCCTTTATACCAGAATCCTGAGACGCAAGTGGGACCCCCAGGTTGGGGTGGGGATCTACAGCCTTTGTGTGAGTCACTAATACCCTTCAACCCAGGTCCTGTCATCTTCTGATCTCCTGCTCATAAATGCCATTGACAAAACCATTTGGGGGCAAGGTAACATATTGAAACAGCCCCCAGAGTTCAGCCTTCATGAGCACAGATTGAGGGGGCAGTGGGTCAGAGGGTAAAGGGAAAATATGCAGCACAGGTATCAGTTACTACAGGATGAAGCTGTTCATTTGCTACAGGACAGGGATCCAAGGTGACTGGGGTTGCAGATTGAGTCATGAGAATCTATAAATGCAGCACCGGTTTGTAGGCTTAGTTATCATGGCTAGAGGCATTTAAGGAGCATGGGGTTAAGATACGTGTTGCTATAGCTGAAATAGGGAACACAGTTTGCTGAGATTTTATGGGACCCTGAAGTATGTTTAGAAGGCTGAGGAACTCAAATGCCTCCAGGCAGTGATCTCAGCAGGGCACAGAAGTTGATGAATCACAACCAGTGGAAGCGTGAAGAACAGTCCCCTCTGCAAGCTCAGTTATAAGCTGTACATATTGGTACAGGGTAAGGTTGAAAGTCCATTGATCTAACCCAGGCAGCAGTATGGACTATAATAAATAGGGAAGACCAAGTTGCAAAAGCCATAAGATTCTATGCCTGAACTTGAAAGGCAAACTCTGAGAATATAAACATGCAAAAACATACATGTTTATAGGACTGGAAAATCACAATAATGTATCCATTTTTTTCTGAGGGCTTAGGAAAATAAATAGAATCTTTGTTCAGAGACATTTTTCTTGGTAAAGTGACACACATGCACGCAAATATATAAGCATTCATAACAATTTGAGGTTTGTCATGACATTTTAACTCTATAAAAACTTAGAACGGCTCTACCTTGCAGGCACCATATTTACCACCCAACTGCGTATTTACAGAAACCTATCTGGGGAGAGTCTATTCTTCAATAAGAGAACCAGTCATAAATGCATCATACTTACATATAATCACCCAACAAGTTCTTCCTGCCCATTGCACAGACAAAATCAATCCACTGAGACCGTGATATTGCAGTAGAGAAAGAGTTTAATTAACATGAAGCTGGCTCACCTGGGAGAACTGGAGCTATCACTTAAATCAGCCTCCCTGAAGGTTTGGAGCTTAGGATTTTTATGAACAATTTGGTGGATGGGGGCTGGGGGGTGGGTGTGGCTGATTGATTGGGGATGAAATCATAGGATGTGGAAAACTGTCCTCATGTGCTGGCCTCTGGATGGGGACACAGGTTCAACTGAATCATGAATCATGAGTCTGGGTGGGGTCACTCTGAAAGACAGCTCAAAAAAATCTTAGGTTCTACCATAGTGATATTATCTATTGGAGCAAATGGGAAAGTCACAAATCTTGTGACCTCTGACCACACAGCTCCTGAGTAGTGGAAGAGCTGTGTGGTCAGAGGTCATGAGGTTTGTGATTTACCAGAATTCAGGCCCCTCTTATAATCCAAACCTTGGCCTTTCATTAGTTTTGGGAAGGGCTATTATCATCTTTTCTTTGAGGTAAAACTACAAACTAAATTCCTCACAAAGTTAGCTTGGCTTATGCCCAGAAATGATTAAGAATAGCTTGGAGATTAGAAGCAAGATGGAATCAACTATGTCAGATTTCATGTACTGTCATAATTTTGCAGACAGTTTCAAAAGTGCATTGCTTTCTCCAGAAGCCATGGACTTGGATCAAGTGAAACTTTCTACTAGGGCAATGAGATCCCTCACATACATTATGTCTTTAATAGAATTTTACGGCTATTATCTTTGGAGACCGTGTTTAGGATAGTTATGATCTTTTTCTACATTTCCTTAGGAAAAATTTTTTTCAAGTTAATAATAGAACACTTCAATCAGAAAACCTTTTAGGAAAATAAGAATTGTCTTTAATCTTTAATAATGAAGACACCAGTGAGCTACATAATGAACTCATAACACAGACTCCATCACTTCTGAACTTTTTTGTAGGGCTGTTGAAATTGACAATGCCATATGAAATTAACATGTTGGAACATAAGGAGGACAATGAGGCATTCAGGGAAATCATCAACATCAACAGACAACAGAACGTTATCCTAAGATGTTGTTATAGATTACATTGTGACCCACAAAAAGATATATTGAAGTCCTAATGCCCGGTTTCTGTGAGTGTGGCCTTATTTGGTAATAGAGTCTCTGCAGCCCCATTTCTGAGTCATGACTTACAGGTGCCCAAGCCAAAGTTAACTAGGAACCAAGCAAGGTGTCTTTGGGTGAAGCTGCCTAGAGAGGCACTCACAATGGGCCACAGCAAAGCAACCCATCCAGACCCTCCTCCACCTGGGATTTAAAACAGGGTCTGGTCTTGTTCCAAAGCCCACACTGTCAAGCACAATGCAAAGCTGCAGGCGAGCTTTGCAGGCTGATGTGTCCTCGTCACCAGCTCACAGTAATTCATGATTGTAAAACCCTCCACAGAATTAACTCATTCTGTTCTGTGAAGCAGGAACAAACTTTCATGGTCACAGGCTGAAGTGGGCAAAATGTAACTTTGCTTTTCAGAATTAGGTTCATTTCTGGTTCTGAGCCCCATCCAGTTAAAAGCTAAACACATCCAGACGTGACTTGTCTCTAGTCACGTCTGGAAATCTCAGTCAAATGCCGTGATTCTGTGCAGTTTGGGGTTTAAAGCCCAGTCTCGGTGTCACTTTCCCTTGTTCCTGTCTTCCCCCTGGATCTTGCCAGCTTGAGCCCGGCAAATGGGGATGGGGACATCCCTGTCTTCGTCTCAATCTGCTTCTGTCCACAGGGTCCTAGTGTAGCTCACCCTGTCTGGTCCTTGCCACCAGGATGGACTTGTAAGAGGTATATAAGACTCTCTCCTGTGCTGACTGGACAACCCACCTGTGTGAATCCCACCTGGATTTGAGACCTCAGAGCCAGAGTAAGACCCTTGTGCTCCTGAAATGCATCTCTGTTCAGGCCAGAGAGATCAGCACACACACACACACACTCTCTGTCTCTCTCTCTGCCCTGTGCTCTTTCTCTTCATCTTTCCCCTCCACTTTTCTTCCCCCAACCTCCAACTTCCATGCCCTACTTAGGGCCATGGAAACTCCCAGAAGCTGTCTTTCCACAGCCCGCTGGAGTCACAGACAATCTGGGGCCTCCCGAGCCCTCTCAGGCTGCTCCACATACTAGGGACAGAGGAGAAGGACCCTGGAAGCACAGCACCGGTCCTTGCCTCCCTCAAATTCAGACCCCATACATTTCAAGAGGGGTTCCAGCAAGTGCCTCCACCCCCACAGTTCTGCTCCCACCTTGGTACTTGGACTGAGAACCCCCTTTCCTGGCTCACTTCTCACTCCCTTGCTCCGTCCTCAGCTCTTGGGCCCCTTCCCAGCTCAAGAAACTTTGACTGGGAGAGAGATCCAAGATGGCAGATTAGGAGCAGCTCAGGATTGCAGCTCCCAGTGAAAGTGCAGAGGGTGAGTGGACGCCGCATTTCCAGATGGATTTTTATTACCCCCAGACCAGGAGATTCCCAGACGGAGAAGCCCCACGGGTCGCCAGTGCGGCTGTTTTGGCCGGCGCGGCTGTTTTGGCCGGTGCGGCTGTTTCGGCCAGCGCGGCTGCTTTGCCGGTGCTGCAGCGCGGCGGGTCTCCATACAAAATACCCTGGTCTGTGTGCCCTTTTAACTGGCGAGTGGAGCTATGGGAAGGTAGATTAAAAAGGGGACTGAATCAGGGAGCCAGCCCAGGAGATCCCCAGGCAAAAAAGCGCTACGAATCTCAGCGTCGCTGTTTCAGCCTGTGCAGTGTGTCCCCGCAGGGGAAATCACACAGATCCCGGCGCCTTTTCAACAGGCGACTAGAACACCTGGGAGTCGACCATTCAACTAAAAAAACAAAAAGCTCTGAGACAGCAAGCCAGGTGATCAGGCTTGGCTAAAACAGCAATTGGAAAGGCTCTTGGTTAAGAGTTTCTCAGTGGGCACAGCTGAACCCGGGACGGTCCAGTTCTGTGGGGGAGGGGTGTCTGCCATTATGGGGCACTCCAACACGACAGAGGAAGTCCACCATTGCGGAGGCAGCCTGCTGTTGCCAAGGCAACCCGCCGTTGCCGAGGTAACCCGCCATTACAGAGGCGGGCCACTATTGCCGAGGCAGGTCTAATTACACCCATATAAACAGGACTGCTGGGAAG
>CAUYQU010086814.1:0-61083 GCA_963574635.1 Cheracebus regulus
ATTTTTTTAAAATTAGCCGGCCGGGCATAGTGTCTCACGCCTATAATCCAAGCACTTTGGAGGCCAAGGCGGGTGGATCACCTGAGGTCGGGAGTTCAAGACCAGCCTGACCAACATGGTGAAACCCCGTCTTAAAAAATAAATAAAAATAAATAAAATTAGCCAAGGGTAGTGGCACACACCTGTAGTCCCAGCTACTCCAGAAGCTGAGGGAGGAGGATGCCTTGAGCCTAGGACTCTGAGGCTGCAGTGAGCTCTGATTGTGCCACTGCACTGAAGTCTTGGTGACAGAGCTCCTGTCTCAAAAAAAAATTAAAAAATAAAAAAGGAAGGAAGGAAGGAACAAAGGGAGGGAAGGAAGGAGGAAGGGAAATTTAATTTATCAGGCAGAGTCCTACGAATAAAAGAGAAAAGAAAAGAAAAGTAGCCAGGCGTGGTGGCTCACACCTATAATCCCAGCACTTTGGGAGGCCGAGGCAGGCAGATCATGAGGTCAGGAGTTCAAGACCAGACTGGCCAACATGGTGAAACCCTGTCTCTACTAAAAAATTCAAAAATAAATTAGCTGGGCATGGTGGCTCGTGCCTGTAATCCCAGCTACTTGGGAGGCTAAGGTAGGAGAATTGCTTCAACCAGGACCCAGGAGGCAGAGGTTGCAGTGAGCGGAGTTCACGTCACTGCCCTCCAGCCTGGGCTACAGAACAAGACTCCATCTCAAAAAAAAAAAGGAAGAAAGGATGAAAGGAAGGAAGGAAGGAAGGAAAGAAAGAAAGGCTGGCGTGAGAGTAGCAGAGGCTGCCCCAAAACGTGCTCAGCTCAATGCCTCCGTTGCGTCCTCTCCGTGTGTCAGCTTCTCCCTCCCCAAAATTCCCCCAGTTCCTCCTCCTGCCACCCCCCACCAAGAAAGTATATGGGGAAGAAAATGAACTCAACTATCAATTATCTGGGGGCCAAACCCATGCTTTATGTGGGGTCCCCATTTTGCTGGGCTTTTGAGCTCCTTTACTGCTTGTCAGACCACAGCGTGTCTTCATTCCACCAAGAAACTTAATCTCTACAAACCCTGTATCCTACAGGAGCAAAGGCGGGGAGGAGACTCACTAATCCATTTCCAATCTATTACCAGTGGTCCTGAGTGAAAAAGGTGAGCCCATGTCATAGAACTAGGGAACTGTGGAGGCTTTGAAACACGTCTACAAACGTGTTGTAACACCTCCCTTCAAGAGGTGGAGCTACATTTTCCTCCCCTTGAGTGTGAGCTGGACTTTGCTTTTAATCAATAGGATATAGCAGGAGCAATATGTGACTTTCAAACTTAGGTCATAAAAGGCACTGTGGCTTCCTCTTTGGTGTTTCTTGAACCATTCACTGTACTGCCACGTCACGAGGACACCCAAGCAGCCCTATGGAAAGATTCATGTGGCAAGGAACTGAAGCCTCCTGCCAACAGCCAAGGGGATGCGCCATCTTGGAAGTGGATCTTGCAGCCCACTTGAGCCTTCAGATGACTGCAGCCCAGGCCTGAGTCACTCCCCACACCACAGCATTTCTTACTACGCTGCCCAGGCTGTTCTTGAACTCCTGGGCTCAAGCAATCCACCTCCCTTGGCCTCCCAAAGTGCTGTGATTACAAGTGTAAGTCACCACACATGGCCAAGGCCTGTATCTTGACACAAGCTTGTAAGAGACCCTGAGCCAGAACTACCCAGCTAAGTTGTTCCCCAATTCCTGAACCACAGAAACTGTGAGATAATGTTGGCTGTTTTTAAGCTGCTAAAATTCCTCTTAAGCTATGAGTTTTAGAATAATTATTATATAGCAATAAGCAACTAATGCAGGAATACTCCCAAGTAACAGTCACAGTCTATATGGTTATAAGGAATTTTCCAAGACAAATCGTTCTACAAATCCAACACATTCCTGCAGGGTAGAGATGAAGAAAAAGGCCATGGCAGAGAAGCACCTTGTCTGCAGTATTTATTCAGCCCAATCCTTTTTCCTGCATTCTGTTTCTTCATGGCAGTGAAACCTCCTAAATTATTCCCTCATTTGCTTTCCTGTCTCTTTTTTCTCACTACAAGGGATGCTCCATGAAAATGGAGACTTAACTTTATGCACTGAAGTCCACCCACGACCGCATAGGATCATGTCTTGCACATAAGATAACAAATGGAAGAAGATACTCCTTACAAACCTTTTGTCTCCCGAGAAGTTGCAACTACCCCACTCGACTCCATCACTCCTACCCCTTTTTAGCATCTCAGATGAAAATCATTGAGGCCAGGCACAGTGGCTCATGCCTGTAATCCCAGCACTTTGGGAAGCTGAGGTGGGTACATCACTTGAGGTCAGGAGTTCGAGACGAGCCTGGCCAACACGGCAAAACCCCCGTCTCTACTGTCTCTACTAAAAATACAAAAATTACCAGGGGCTGCTGGCAGGAGCCTGTAATCACAGCTACTTGGGGGGCTAAGGCAGGACAACTGCTTGAACCCTGGAAGTGGAGGCTGCAGTGAGATGAGATCTTGCCACTGCACTCCAGCCTGGGTGACAGAGTAAAACTCTTTTTCTTTCTCAAAAATAATAATAATAATAATTTCTTTAAATAGAAAAACCTTAAGTCCTAAGCCAGCCGGTCATGGTGGCTCACACCCATATTCCCAACAATCTGGATCACTTGAGGCCAGGAGTTCAAGATCAGCCTGGGCAACATAGAGAGATTCCCCCACTGCCACCTCTACAAATTTAAAAAAAAATTAATTTTTAAAAATATTGACCAGGCATGGTAGCTCACACCTATAATCCTAGCACTTTGGGAGGCCATGGTGGGTGGATTGCTTGAGTTCAGGAGTTCAAGACCAGCCTGGGCAACATGGTGAAACCCCATCTTTAACAAAATTAGCGAGGTGTACTGGCGTGTGCCTATGGTCCCAGTGGTTTGGGAGGCTGAGAGGGGAGGACTGATGGAGCCTGGGAGGAGGAGGTTGCAGTGCCTCAAGATCACGCCACTGCACTCCAGCCTGGGCAACAGACACTCTGTCTCAAAAAAAAAAAAAGCCAAGTACACACCAGTAGTCCCAGCTACTCAAGAGGCTGAGGCAGGAGAATCACTTGAGCCCGGGAGTTTGAGGCTGTAGTAAATTAGGATGGTGCCACTGCCCTGTGACCCGAGCAACAAAGCTAGACTCTGATCTCTAAAAAATCCAAAATAAATAAATATAAAGCTTCCTGGCCGGGCACGGTGGCTCATGCCTGTAATCTCATCACTTTGGGAGGCCAAGGCAGGTAGATCACCTGAGTTCAGGAGTTGGAGACCACACTGGCCAACATAGTGAAACCCTGTCTCTATTAAAAATACAAAAATTAGCCGAGCGTGGTGGGGCATGCCTGTAATCCCAGCTACTCAGGAGGCTGATGCAGGAGAATCTCTTGAACCTGGGAGGTGGAGGTTGCAGTGAGCCAAAATCACACCATTGGATTTCAGCCTGGGTGACACAGTGAGTCTCTGTCAAACAAACAAAAAAAAAACTCCTAAACCCATTACATCCATCACCAAAAGTCCTGAAGCCTGGCGGGGGGAAGCAGTGATGCGTCTGTGTCCCTTCCCTCTTCCCTACTGCAGTCCTTCCCTCCGTCAGGTGTGCTGACAGCCATCTCTGCCCTCCAGGGCCTCCAGCATGAAACCACCACGATTTCTAGAAACTATGTCATTGTCATTAAATTCCATAGAACTGTTCCAGGATCCCAGAGGACTTCATCATGGTGGAGTTTTTTACCCTGCTTTTTTCTTTTTTTATTGAGACAGAATCAAGCTGGAGTGCAGCGGCATGGTCTTGGCTCACTGCAACCTCTGTCTCCCGGGTTCAAGGGACTCCCCTGCCTCAGCCTCCTGGGTAGGTGGGACTACAGGCGCACACCACCACTCCCGGCTAATTTTTTATATTTTAATTGAGATGGGGTTTCACCGTGGCCAGGATGGTCTTGATCTCCTGACCTCATGATCTGCCTGCCTCAGCCTCCCAAAGTGCCGGGATACAGGCATGAGCCACCTTTACCCTGCTTATTAACTGAAATTGCCATTCTTTTCAGCAAAACAAATGGACTATTTCCAACATGACAATTTCCTTCCTAAGGAGGTTCGAATCCTCTAACCAGTTTCCATGACCACTGACGGAGTCCATAGATCTATTTGCCACACAATTCGACCACAAGACATAGGGTTCTAGAAAACTAGGAACATGAGCCCAGCACCGGTGACTCACGCCTGTAATCCCAGCACTTTGGGAGGCCGAGGTGGGTGGATCACCTGAACCTGGGAGGCGGAGGTTGCGGTGAGCCGAGATTGTGCCACTGCACTCCAGACTGGGCAATAACAGCAAAACTCTGTGTAAAAAAAAAAAAAAAAAAAAAACTGGGACTATGTGCACAATGATGGATAACAGTTTTTTAAAAAAGAAAAAAAACTGGGAATGTGTGAGCCTCTTTTTTTTTTTTTGGTAATTAGGATCCTCAATATACGAATAGAGCTTACTATTTAAAGGAATCTTTGAGGCCAGGGGTGGTGGCTCACGCCTATAATCCCAGCACTTTGGGAGGCCAAGGCAGGTGGATCACAAGGTCAAGAGATAAGACCATCCTGGCCAACATGGTGAAACCCTGTCTCTACTAAAAATACAAAAATTAGCTGAGCATGGTGGCGCGCACCTGTAGTCCCAGCTACTCAGGAGGCTAAGGCAGGAGAATCGCTTGAACCCAGGAGGTGGAGGTTGCAGTGAGCCGAGGTCGCACCATTGCACTCCAGCCTGGGTAACAAGAGCGAAACTCCGTCTCAAAAAAAAAAAGAAAACAAAAGAAATCTTACAGTAAAGTGCAGAATATACTGAGTATCTGAGGAAGACAAGGTAGGCATGAATTATGAAACTGAACTCTGTCACCCAATACAGTCTCTTTTGTATTCCCAAATCCATGTCCCTCCTCCCCTCCACTCTCCCTGCCAGTCACTCCCAATTCCACACCACCTCATGTTCACCTGCCCCCATGCCCTCCAGTCCCCATAGCAACAGGAGGACCTGCACAACGCAAACGTCAACACATTTCTCTCCGCTCCAAATCTCGAGGGGATTCCAGCTGTTCTTAGGGAAATGCAGACCCTCTGTTCCTCCAGACCCCTCTGGCACCCACCCTGCATTTACTGCCTCTGCTCCAGCCCCCCTGGCCTTCCATCCACAGGTCCCCTGACCCTCCTCACCATCCCACTTCGACTACACACAGCCAGGAACGCCTTCCCAGACCTCCTCACCTAAGTAACCCTGCTCAGCCTTCAGACGCCAGCTCAGAACACCTTTCTGACACCTTGACTGGGTGAATCTCCTCCCCTAGCACCAGCTCTGGGGCACCGTGGGCCTCACCACAGCTGTAAGCTCCCATCTGTTTCTGTGATTACTGGATTTACATCTGTCTTCCTCATAGACTGTGGAGGCTCCAGGAAAGCAGGAACCTCTTCTGGTTTTCCCCTCACTGTAACCCCAGTACCCAGCGCCAATCAGGGACTCAAGACTGAATGAATCACTCAATCAATCAATGAGCCATCATCTCAGTCAATCAATGAGCCATCATCTGTCTGTAACTAATAATTTCTGAGTCGCACAGCCTTTTTTCAGTCCCCTTTTCATTTCTCTCCCATCTCTTCTGTCATGTGTTTTTGCCTTTGTTTTCAAATTTCTTTTTGAGATAGGGTCTCATTCTGTCACCCACGCTGGAGTGCAATGACGCCATCTCAGCTCACTGTAACCCCACCTCCTGGGTTCAAGCAATTCTCCTGCCTCAGCCTCCCAAGTAGCTGGGATTTCGAGTGCCCGCTACCATGCCCAGCTAATTGTTGTATTTTTGATACAGACAGGGTTTGACCATGTTGGTCATGCTGGTCTGGAACTCCTGACCTCAGGTGATCTGCCCGCCTTGGCCTGCCTCCCAAAGTGCTGGCATTACAGGCCTGAGCCACCATGCCCGGCTTTTTTTTTTTTTTTTTTTTGAGACAGAGTTTCGCTCTTGTTGCCCAGTCTGGAGTGCAATGGCTCGATCTCAGCTCACCACAACCTCCACCTCCTGGATTCAAGTATTCTCCTCCCTCAGCCTCCAGAGTAGCTGGGATTACAGCCATGGCTGCCAAGCCCAGCTAATTTTGTATGTTTAGTAGAGACGGGGTTTCTCCATGTTGGTCAGGCTGATCTCAAACTCCCGATCTCAGGTGCTCCACCCACCTCAGGCTCCCAAAGTGCTGGGATTACAGACCTGAGTCAACACGCCCAGCTGTCTTTTTTTTTTTTTGTCTTTTTTATTTTTTTTAAACAGGGTCTCATTCTATCATCCAGGCTGAAGTGCAGTGATGCCATCTCGGCTCACTGTAACCGCCACCTCCCAGGTTCAAGCAATTCTCCTGCCTCCTGTAGCTGGGACTACAGGCACCCACCACCACGCCTGGCTAATGTTAGTATTTTTAGTAGAGACGGGATTTCACCATGTTGGCCAAGCCGGTCTCAAACTCCTGACCCCAGGTGATCCACCGCCCTCGGCCTCCCAAAATGCTGGGATTATAGGCGTGATCCACAGTGCCTAGTCTCCTCTGTCATTTAAGCTCAGGCAGAATGTCCCCTCCAAGATGCCTTCCTGATGACACCAGCCAAACAGGACTCCTTTTGTCCCCGCTCCCCTCCCCGGACTGGAGCGGCCCCTCAGCCCCCTAGAAACTCGACGTGCAGCACATTCTCCAGAGGGCAGGGGCTTTTAGTCTTGATCGCCTTTTTACTTCCTCATGCCAGGAGCTCTGTAAATTTTGCTGCAATTGAATCCAAGCAGAATGAAACGGAAAACAAGCCTTCCTCCCTCTCCACCTCCAGCCCAGTCTCTGCCTTTGATGCAGCCCAGATCCAAGGCGTGGATGGAGCTTCAGCTTGAAGGGGAGGAAAAATGCCTACAAAGTAATTAAAGAAGGAGAGGGCGAGTGAGCTTGAAAGCAAAACCTTGAGAAGCCCAAGGGCCAGCCGGCTGGCCTCCCTCACAAAGCCTGGCACGCAGTCCGAACTCACTAGGCACTGAATTAAGGGCTGAGTGAATGAAAAGTTCACAGCCTTGAAGCTCCTGGGGGCATTCTCGGCAGCAGGACTGAGCAGAGAGATGCTAATGGTTCCAGCCGCCCACGCCAACTCCCCTAGGAAGCCCAGAGCGACTGCCCTGCCTGGGACAGCCTGTGTCTCTTTCCCCTTTCCTTTCCTTTTTTTATTTTTTGAGACGGAGTCTCCTCTGTCCTGCAGGCTGGAGTGCAGTGGTGCGATCTCAAACTCCAGGGTACAAGCACCCAGGTCTCAACACCAAGGAACAAAAGAACACCAGGACTTTCCCCATCGCTCACCAAAACCAAAGCATCCAATGTGGGCAGGTCTCCCAACAATGCCTACTCCCCAGACACTGTCACATAGAGGGAGTGCAAAAAAGTACACAGTTGTGCCCTGCACACAGACACACACTGAAGCAAAGAGACGTCTGCCATCGCTCCTTCTCAGGTCACAGAGCCCCAGGGGAGCTGGGTCCACAACAGAGATCAGAGGCCCTGCAACCAACCTGCACCCACAAAGGACCCCGTCCCTTCCATCCCAGCTGTGCCCCCACAGAGGCAACCCTTCAGTTCTGAACAGGAGTGGCTGTGACGCTCAAGCCTTCTTTATGGCCAGGAGGCTCCTTTCCCCTCCCCAAGGCTGGGGGTCGCCCCTCCCAGCCCCAGCTGCCAGCCGAACAGTCTTACTTCTTCACTTTCGGGTACTTCATCTCTGCAATGGCGTTCGTGGCTTCTGTCTGCTTTTGCTTCAGATGCTGGGGCCACATGTTGTCCACCCAGTCCACTAGGTCTACCTGAAAGCCAGACCAGCGTCAGCGCTGCACTGCCCCACTGCAGAGCCAGACACAAATACCCCTTTTCCCTGGGGAGTCCTTGGGCGCCCCGCCCCTCCACTATGGGCTCCATATTCTCAACATGGGAGGAAGGAAAGGCAGGGATGACAGGACCCCTGCTTTGTAGAAAGGGAAACTGAGTCCCTTTAACAGGAGATGAAAGACTTGCCAGGGGTTGGGCATGGGAGCTTACACCTCTCATCCAAGCACTTTGGGAGGCTAAGGTGGGAGGATCACTTGAACCCAGAAGTCCAAGGCCAACCTGGGCAACATAGCAAGATCCCCGACTCTACAAAACATGTTACCAACTTTAGTCACCCCATGCCTCCAAGCCCAGCCAGCCACACCCACACGAGCAGTTTTGCAAGGCATAGCCCAGGTGGCAGGGGACAGGGAAGGAGATGAGGTGCAAGGGGTCTGGGGAGGGTGCCTGGGCTCCGGACCTACCACGGTCGGACGCTTGACCAAGTGCTCCAGCTTGGTGTGGCTGAACTCCAGACTGATGACGTTGTACAGCTTGTCCCGCTGGGCCTCGGGCGTCTCGTAGTATCGCACAAACTGGGACATGCTCATCTCTGTGCCCTTCTGGGTGTTCACATCCATCACGTCCACAAGCCGCCGGCTCCCTGGGGGCAGAAGCCACACACAGGTTGCTCATGCAGACTTAAGTCTCCAGATCCTCCATGGGAGCCTCTCGCTAAATAAACGCAGCTCCTCCATGGTTCCCCACAGGCCTCACCCCTCTTCCATGACTGTTCAATTACCTAGCCCTGTCGGCTTTCCTTCCTGGATCTGTCTCCCACCCACTGGCTTCCCTGCGCCAATATGGCCTCCACGCTAATCCAGGATGACCTCAAAAGCTTCCTAAAGGGGCCTGGGCAGCAGGGCACAGAGGCTCACACCCATAATCCCAGCACTTTGGGAGGCCAAGGTGGGTGGATCACCTGAGGTCAGGAGTTCGAAACCAGCCTGGCCAACATGGTGAAACCCTGTCTCTACTAAAAATACAGATGGCCAGGCATGGTGGCTCACACCTGTAATCCCAGCACTTTGGGAGGCCAAGGAGGGCAGATCACCTGAGGTCACAAGTTCGAGACCAGCCTCACCACCATGGTGAAACCCTGTCTCTACTAAAAATACAAAATTAGCTGGGCGTGGTGGCGGGCACCTGTAATCCCAGTTACTTGGGAGGCTGAGGCAGAAGAATCGCTTGGACCTGGGAGGCAGAAGTTGCAGTGAGCTGAGATCACACCATTGCACTCCAGCCTGGGCAAGGAGAACGAAACTCTGTCTCAATAAATAAACAAACAAACATACAAAGATTAGCTGGGAGTGGTAATGGGAGACTGTATTCCCAGCTACTTGGGAGGCTGAGGCAGGAGAATCACTTGAACCTGAGAGGCAGAGGTTGCAATGAGCCGAGATCACGCCACTGCCCTCAAGCCTGGGTTACAGAGTGAGACTCCGTCTCAAGAAAAAAAAAAGCTTCCTAAAGGAGTCTCGGGAATAGCCCCTCCTACCCACCCTCAACACTATAGCCAAGGTAAGCTTTCTAAAACAGAACCCCGACAGGGGCACTCCTCTGCTTAAAACCTTCAATGCCCCGGGAACAGTGGCCCACGCCTGTAATCCCAGCACTTTGGGAGGCCAAGGGAGGCAGATCACCTGAGGTCAGGAGTTCAAGACCAGCCTGGACAACATGACAAAACCCCATCTCTACTAAAAATACAAAAAAAAATTAGCCAAGTGTGGTGGCACACCCCTGTAATCCCACCTACTTGGGAGGCTGAGACAGAAGAATCACTTGAACCTGGGAGGCAGAGGTTGCAGCGAGCTGAGATCAAGCCACTGCACTCCAGCCTGGGCAACACAATGAGACCAAAAAAAAAAACAAAAAAAAACCTTCAACGGCTCCCACAGCCTACCGAATAATCCCTTAGGAGCAGATGCAAAGCCTTTCTGTTTATTTAGAGCATTAGGATAGCACTTACCTCTGCGGTAAATTAGCTGTTGGTAGTCTCCCTCCCTAGAATGTGATGCCAGCAAAGTTACTGGACTTCTATGAACCTCTATATCTTCATCTTACCAACCATTCCGATGGGCTGGTTGTAAGGATTAAATCAGATGATGACCTGTCACAGTGTCTGGCACACAAATGAATGGGCCTCCTGTTACTCCCTAGTGCCCATCACAATTCCTAAATAGCAAACTTCTTTGTCTACTTTCTTTCCTTTCTTCCCTACTATTCTATAAGGACAGAACTCTTGTCTGTCTCTTGCTCGCTACTCAGTTCCAAGTATCAGGAATAGAGGCTGGCCGGGTACAGTGGCTCACGCCTGTAACCCCAGCACTTTGGAAGGCAGAGAGAGCTGACGGTTTGTCAGCGGGTAGGGCTCCAGGGCTAACACGAAGGTCCCTGTCTGCCAGCGTGGAGGGCCTTCCCTTCTTTCTGGACAGGCTGCATCTTCCTGAGTAGGGGGCACTCCTGCTCATTTGTTCTGTTCTGTTCTGCCGTCATTCATATGTGACGTCGTATGTCACATGCTGGGCAGGACACCCAACATTCATTATTCATTTTTTATTATACTCATATTTTTTTCAGACGGATCTTGCTCTGTTGCCCAGGCTGGAGTGCAGTGGCGTGATCTTGGCTCACTGCAACCTCCACCTCCTGGGTTCAAGTGATTCTCCTGCCTCAGCCCCCTAAGTAACGGGGATTACAGGTGCAGGCCACCACGCCTGGCTAATTTTTGTACTTTTAGTAGAGACGGGGTTTTCCCATGTTGGCCAGGCTGGTCACGAACTCCTGACCTCAAGTGGTCCGCCCACCTTGGCCTCCCAAAATGCTGGGACTATAAGCTTGAGCCACTGCACCCAGCCCTGATCTCTTTTAAAAAAAAAAAAAAAAAAAGGAAAAGAAAAGAAATATACAAACAAACAGGGAAACCTCAAGAAGCCAGTGACCAGCTTTGTTCAAGGCCACCTCAACAGGTTACAGGTTAAACCAAAGGCCAGCAAATGATGACAGCCCAAGGGCCACATCCAGCCTGCTGCCTATCCTTGTGTGACCCAGAAGTTAATAATTCTTTTACTATTTTTTTACTCTGTCGCCCAGGCTGGTGGTGCAATCTCGGGTCACTGCAACCTCCGCCTCCAGGGTTCAAACAATTCTCCTGCCTCAGCCTCCAGAGTAGCTGGGATTACAGGCATGTGCCACCACACCTGACTAAATTTAATATTTTTAGTAGAGACAGTTTCACCATGTTGGTGAGGCTAGTCTTGAAGCCCTGACCTCAAGTCATCCGCCCACCTCAGCCTCCCAAAGTGCTGGGATTACAGGCGTGACCCACTGCGCCCAGACTCAATGTTTTTTCGCTACCAAGAGCTATAAGTTTTGAGGAGTTTTCCATTTTTTTTCACGGAGAGGGAAAACTCAAAAGAATAATACTATTTTGTGATACGAAAACTATATGAAACTTAAACTCTCAGATCCATTTACAAAGTTTTCCTGGCGCACGGTCGCACTCACTAGTTCTCATATTGTACATGGAGGCTCCGTGCTACAAAGGCAGAGCTAAGTAGTTGCCACACTGATCGAATGTCCTGAAAACCCTGAAGTATTTACTCTCTGGCACTTCTCAGAGAAAGTCTGCCGGCCCTTGAACTAGACGAAACTCTCATGGAGCTTAGATGTTGATCTGGGTAATAGTCTCATCCGTTCACTGAATCTGCCCCATAACAGACCCACGGTCAATATTTGTTGAATGAATAAACACAGCCTCTCATGTGGTAGGAACTGAAAAATAACACTAACCCTGTGTAATCCCAGCACTTAAAAAAGCAGAGGTGGGAGGATGGTGCTTAAGCCTAGGAGTCTGAAACCAGCCTGGGCAACACGGCAAGATTCCATGCCCTTTTTTCTTTCTTTTTTGAGATAAGGTCTCGCTCTGTCACCCAGGCTAGAGCACAATGGCATGATCATGGCTCACTGCAGCCTCAACTTCCCAGGCTCAAGCGATCCTCCAGCCTCAGCCTCCCAAATAGCTGGGTGTGGGCACCACCACATCCAATTAGGTTTTTATTTTTTGTAGAGACAGGGTTTTTTGTTTTTTGGGTTTTTTTTTGGGACGAAGTCTCACTTTGTCACCCAAGTTGTAGTATAATGGCACCATCTCAGCTCAGAGGCATGCATCACCACGCCCACCTAATTTTTGTATATTTAGTAGAGAAAGGGTTTCACCATGTTGGCCAGCCTGGGAGGCAGAAGATCTCAGGTGATCTGCCTGCCTCAGCCTCCCAAAGTGCTGGGATTACAGGCATGAGCCACAGTGCCCAGCACGATAGGGTTTCACTGTGTTGCCCAGGCTGCCCCCATTCTGAAAAGAAGGGAGGGAGGAAAGGAAAGGAAGGAAGGAGGAAGGAAGGGGGAAGGAAGGAGGAAGGAAGGAAGGAAGGAACTCAAGTATGTAAGAGAACTTGTGTATTTCTATCTTTTGGGTTCAAGATCTAAATTTCACAACAACCCTAGAAAAGTGAGGTAAGGCAGTTCCTGTTTTACAAATGGGGAGACCAAGGCCCAGAGATAGAGCGACTGGCTCAAGCTCCCCAGAGCACTTTCTACCAGTTACAATCATTACCATTCGCTATGTGCGTCAGCACAGGCGAGTCTCCTACATAGCTTATCTCGTGTTAGGTTCATCGTGGTCACAGCTTGGTGAAGCAGAACTTCAATTACACCCATTTAATGAAGGAGAGGCTGAGGCTTGGAAACTAACTTGCCCAGGAATGCCCAATTCATGAGTGGCAGAGCTGGGATTTGACTCCAATTCATTCTAATGCTTAAGCCCAGGTTCTTCTCCCATCCTCCAAATACTGAATCTTTATCAAATGCTAAGGTTGAAAAATGACCCCAGACCAGGCCTGGCACAGTGGCTTACGCCTGTAATCCCAGCACTTGAGGTGAGTGGATCATGTGAGGTCAGGAGTTCGAGACCAGCCTGGCCAATATGATGAAACCCTATCTCTACTAAAAATACAAAAATTAGCCAGGTATGGTGGCACACGTCTGTAATCCCAGCCACTCGGAAGGCTGAGGTGGGAGAACTGCTTGAACCCAGGAGGTGGAGATTACAGTGAGCCAAGGTCGTGCCATTGCACTCCAGGCTGGGTGACAGGGTGAGACTCTTTTTTCTTTTTTGAGACGGAGTTTTGCTCTTGTTTCCCAGCCTGGAGTGCAATGGCACGTTCTCGGCTCACTGCAGCCTCTACCTCCCAGATTCAAGCGATTCTCCTGCCTCAGCCTCCCAAGTAGCTGGGATTACAGGCATTCACCACCACGACCAGCTAATTTTTTGTATTTTTAGTAGAGACAGGGTTTCACCATGTTGGCCAGGATGGTCTTGAGCTCTTGACCTCGTGATCCACCCACCTCGGCCTCCCAAAGTGTTGGAATTACAGGCATGAGCCACCATGTCCAGCCAAGACTTTGTCTTAATTAAAAAAAAAAAAAAAAAATCCCAGACCACCCAGACCAGACCAGTGTCCAGATCCCCTCCCCAGGGATCCGGTGAAGTCGCTTATCCAGGGGAGAACAGCTTTCGTCCAGCAGGGGGCATCCCCGTTCTTCGCTGGATACTCCGGCCTTGATCTTGGCAGGGCCAGCACCTTCCTTACCCAGGTACCTGGAATAGGTGGACTCCACTCAGATTTTCCAGGAGGCCCACCTGGCAGAAACCCTGCTGTTACAACCCCCGTGCCCTCGTCCCTCGGTGGCCAGCCTCCCACCTCCACCCTCCCTCCCTGATCTTGCTCCGGGTCGTCTATGCAAAGCTCCCTGGGCAAGGGGGTCTGCTGAGCATGTAGCAAACAGGCTAAGGAGCATGAAAGGCCAACCTCACCTACCCCCGCCCTCACTGTTAAAACCTAGAGGGTTCGGTTCCCAGGAGCCTCCAGCCTGTGCCTTGGGCTCTTGGCTTCTCTGGGAATCAGTTTCTTCCTCTATAACATGGGGAAAAAATAGCTCCCCCCCAGGAGCTGTCCTGAGACATAAGTGATTTCATGTGCTCCACACTCACGTGGAGCACCTAGTCGGTCAGTCAGTTTCATCTCTAACTACAGGTGGGGAAAGTGAGGAGGTGGGAAGCTTAGGGACTTTGCCCAGCGTCACAGCCAGTTAAATCGTTGCTGGCCAGTCCCAATGAATGGACTGCTTAGGACCCTATACCATATTCAAGATGCTAATGGGTGAGGGTTCTGCTGGGGAATGATGGAAAAGTTCTAAAATTGGCTTTCATAATGGTTGCACGACTCTGTGAATATACTAAAAACAAGAGAATTGTGGCTAGGCGCGGTGGCTCACACCTGTAATCCCAACACTTTGGGAGATAGAGCTGGGAGGACTGCTTGACCTCAGAAGTCTGAGAACAGCCTGGGTAACATAGTGACACGTCAACTCCACAAAAAAAAAAAAAAAATGGCCAAGCATGGTGACACATGCTGGTAGTCCCAGCTCCTCCAACAGCTGAGCCCTGGGAGGCTGAGGCTGCAGTAAACCCATCGTGCCACTGCACTCCAGCTTGGGCAACAGAGCCAGACCCTGTCTCAAAGAAAAAAAAAAAAGAGGGGACGTTAATTCTACAGTCTGTGACTTATATTTCAATAAAAGTTTGTTATTTTTTTTAAATAGAGGGTCCCAGAGATGGAAAAAATCTGGGAGTGTTTTCAAATAAATGTATACCTTGTATGTATCATGATACTTGCTCTTTTTAAGTTGTTATTTTCAATCTTAGTCCAAATGTGGACCAAAAAAAAAAAAAAAAACAGAGCATCTGGGATTCATTCAGCACTCAAATATTTGAGGAATGCAAGAGTGCGCTGGGTGTGGTGACACACCTGTAACCCCAACACTGGGAAGCTGAGGCAGGAGGATCACTTGAGCCCAGGAGTTCAAGACCAGACTGGACAACACGGCAAGACGCCATCTCTACAAAAGGTTTAAAAATTAGTAGGGCATGGTGGCAGATACCGGTAGTTCCAGCTACTTGGGAGGATTGCTTGAGCCTGCAAGGTCGAGGCTGCAGTGAGCAATGACTGTGACACTGCTCCCCAGCCCAGGTGACAGAGTGAGACTCTGTCTTAAAAAATAAAAACGTTAGGCCAGGCTGGCGTGCAGTGGCACAATCTCAGCACACTCCAATCTCCACTTCCCAGGTTGTGCCTAAACCACCAGAGTAGCTGGGATTACAGGCATGCACGACCATACCCGGCTAATATTTGTATTTTTTGTAAGGATGAGGTTTCACCATATTGCCCAGGCTGGTCTCAAACTCCTGGGCTCAAGCCATCTGCCCACCTCGGCCTCCCAAAGTGCTGAGATTACAGCTGGGAGCCGCCATGCTCAGCCAAAATTTTTAGTAAGAATACAAATAAGTAATATAGTTTGGATATCTGTCCCCTCCAAATCTCATGTTGAAATCGATTCCCAATGTTGGAGGTAAGAACTGGTGCAAGGTGTGTGGGACATGGGGGTGGATCCTTCACGAATTGCTTGGTGCCCTCCTCGTGTGATAAGTGAATTCCCACTCTATTAGTTCCCGTGAAATCAAAAAAAATTTTTTTCTTTGAGATGGAGTCTCAATTCTGTCTCCCAGGCTAGAGTGCAATGGTGACATCTCGGCTAACTGCAAGCTCTGCCTCCCGGGTTTAAGCAATCCCCCATTTTAGCCTCCCGAGTAGCTGGGACTACAAGCATGTGCCATCACACCCAGCTAATTTTTTGTATTTTTAGCAGAGACGGGGTTTCACCATGTCGGTCAGGCTGGTCTCGAACTCTGGACCTCGTGATCCGCCCACCTCAGCCTCCCAAAGTGCTAAGATTATAGGCATGAGCCACCACGCCCAGCTTATTTTTTGTTTTTTGAGACAAAGCCTCACTCTGCTCATTAGGCTGGAGTGCAGTGGCTTGAACACGGCTCATCATAGCCTCAAACTCCCAGGCTCAAGCAATCCTCCTACCTCAGCCTCCCCAATAGCTGGGGCTACAGGCTGGATTATTTAGAAGCATTTGGCCCCTCCCTCCTCCCTCTCTACCTGTGTGGCCATGTGGTGCACCAGCTCAGCCTCCCCTTCCATCATGACTGGAAGCCTCCTGATGTCTTCACCAGCAGCAGATGCTGGCACCATGCTTCCTGTACAGCCTGCAGAACTGTGAGCCAAATAAACCTTTCTTTATAAATAACCCAACCCCACTGGGCACTGTGGCTCACGCCTGTAATCCCAGCACTTTGGGAGGCCAAGACGGGTGATCACTTGAGGTCAAGAGTTTGAGATCAGCCTGGACAACATGGTGAAACCCCATCTCTACTAAAAATACAAAAATTGGGCAGGGCGTGGTGGCAGGCACCTGTAATCCCAGCACTTTGGGAGGCTGAGGCGGCTGAATCACAAGGGCAAGAGATTGAGACCATCCTGGCCAACACAATGAAACCGCGTCTCTACTAAAAATACAGTAACTTAGCCGGGCATGGTGGCATGCGCCTGTAGTCTCAGCTACTTGGGAGGCTGAGGCAGGAGAATCGCTGGAACTGGGAGGCAGGGGTTGCAGTGAGCCAAGATCATACCAATGCACTCCAGCCTGGTGACAGAACAAGACTCCGTCTCAAAAAAAAAATACAAAAATTTAGCTGGACCTAGTGATGTAAACCTGTAATCCCAGCTACTCGGGAGACTGAGGCAGGAGAATCACTTGAACCCAGGGGGTGGAGGGTGCAGTGAGCTGAGATGGTGCCACTGTGCTCCAGCCTGAGCAACAGAACCTGACTCCATCTTAAAAAAAAAAAAAAAAAAAAAAGTCCAACCTCAGGCATTCCTTTATAGCAACACAAAATGAACTAAGAGAGTAAATAAATAAAAATATAATTTTAAAAAGAAAAAAAGGTTGTAGGATTAGCTGAGATGATGGCCCACATTGAACAGTGGATGCAGGGAAGGCACTAACCAGAAATCAGTGGCCAGCCCTCCGCACCCGAACCTTATTCCCTGTAATTTGCTAATGGGTCTTTGCTACCCACATACCTTGAGGGCTACTGTGAGTTGAACTGCATTCCCCAAAAATAAACATTCAATCTCTAATATCCATGAATTTGATTTGATTTGGAAACAAGTCTTTGTTAATGTGATCAAGCTAAAATCAGGCCATATGGGATTAGGGTGGGCCTAATAAGACAAGAACATTTTTTGGCGGGGGGAGACAAAGTCTTACTCTGTCGCCCAGGCTGGAGTGCAGTGGTGCAATCTCGGCTCACTACAACCTCCACCTCCCAGGTTTAAGTGATTCTCCTGCCAGGTTTAAGTGATTAAGTGTAATCCCGAGTAGCTGGGATTACAGCTGCCTGCCACCACTCCCAGCTAATTTTTTTTTTCTTTTTTTTTTTTTTTTGAATTTTTAGTAGAGATGGGGTTTTACCACATTGCCCAGGCTGGTCTTGAACTCCTGATCTCAGGTAATCCGACCATCTCGGCCTCTCAAAGTGCTGCGATTACAGGCATGAGCCACTGTGCCCAGCCATGACAAAGGAAATTTGGACACAGACACACAGAAAGAAGACAGCCAGGTGAAGACGGAGGCAGAGATCAGAGTGACGCAGATACCAGCCAAAGAACACTCAGCACTGTCGGCCACAACCAGAAGCCAGAGAAGGACCTTCTCCGAGAGACTTCAGGGGGAGTGTAGCCCTACAGACAACTTGATTGTGGACTTCCAGCCTGCAGAAGTGTGAGAGGATAGATTTCCATGGTTTTAAGCCAGTCACTTTGTGGTACTTGGTTATGGCAGCCTAGGAAACTAATGGAAGGGTTGGCGAGAGAATGACTGGGAATACCTACAAGGCTCCATCCATGTGGAATATTTACACAGAGAGGGCTGGTCCCTCCCCTTGCCTCCCTCCCAGAGCCTGGTACAAGCTGATCACACGGCCGACACCACCTATAATGAGATCACAGTTTACCTAGTAGCTTCACAAACAGAAAGATGTCACCCACCGCTGATCTTATACTGTTTCATCCTAAATACTGTATTTCTTGGTTACTTGTTTCTTGTCTTTCCGCCTCTGCTGCTCTGTGAGTGTCATGAGGGCAGGAGCCTTGCCTGTCTCGATGGCTACTCTATCCCAGATTTCCAGATCGGGGCCTGGAGCAGGCTAGGAGCTCATTCTGGCAAATGAGAAACGAGGGCTGTGATTTATCTTTACGTTCTGTCTGGGATATGACATATGACTTCAGAGTGAACAAAAGAGTTGACCTGGAAGTGGTTCTGGGTGGGCATGTGTAACAGTAAAGATGAACCCCAGCCAGGCGCGGTGGCTCACGCCTGTAATCCCAACACTTTGGGAGACCGAGGTGGGCTGATCACTGAGGTCAAGAGTTCAAGAGTAGCCTTACCTTGAACATGGAGAAACCCCATCTGTACTAAAAATACAAAAAATTAGCTTGGCATGGTGGTGCATGCCTTTAATCCCAGCTATTTGGGAGGCTGAGGCAGGAGAATCGCTTGAACCCGGGAGGTGGAGGTTGCAGTGAGCCGAGATCGCGCCATTGCACTTCAGCCTGGGCAACAAGAGTGAAACTCTGTCTCAAGACCAAAAAAAAAAAAAAAAGATGAATCCCCACCTGGAAGACACGTGGTGGATCCTGAGCAGCCCTGGGCAGCACAGCTCAACACAGAGGGACAGAAATGTATGGAGACGGCCTGTGTTTCCTTTTCTTTTTTCTTTTTTTTTAGACAGAGTCACACTGTCACCCAGGCTGGAGTGCAGTGGCGCAGTCTCAGCTTGCTGCAATCTCCACCTCTGCAAGGCTCAAGCGACCCTCCTATCTCAGCCTCCCAAGTCACTGGAACCACAGGCTCGTACCACTACATCCAGCTAATTTCTGGATTTTTAGTAGAGACAGGGTTTAGCCATGTTGGCCAGGCTGGCCTCGAACTCCTGACCTCAAGTGATTTGCCCACCTCAGCCTCCCAAAGTGCTGGGATTACAGGCATGAACCACAGGGCCCAGCCTTTTATGAGCAATAACCAGGCCTCCCACTGCCACCACTGCCCTCCCTGGCACCTCCTAGGCACCCTCTTGGCCTCTGGTACTTTGCAGCTTTTCTAATCACAGATGCCACCTGGGAGCAGTGTCGCAAAACTCCCGGCCAGACCAGGGCCAGGCCAGCATCCCCACTGACTACACCTCAGCCTGCCCCCGCTCTGATGAGAAGGTGTCAGGGCTGGGCATGGTGGTTCACGCCTGTAAACCCAGCACTTTGAGAAGCCAAAGCGGGTGGATCACCTGAGGTCAGGAGTTCGAGACCAACCTGGCCAAGATGGTGAAACCCCATCTCTATTAAAAAAAAAAAAATTTAAAAAAAAAAAAAAGGGTGTCAGGACTTAAAGGAGTGGCTTAACTCAGCTGTATTCCTGCCTAGGACCAGGGAAGGGCTGTGGGGAGCAGCTGGGGCTGAAGTCAGAGCAGGAAGAGTGCAGGGACAAGGCCTGGGCAGGCCAAGTGACTGTCTTAGGAGCAGAAGGTTGGGAGGCTTGGTTCTCAGCTTCCTTGGTGTGCTGGGAGCTCCTTCCAGCTCCCCAGGTGTCCTGGAAGCCACAGTCTGTGGGAGGGGTCGGAGTGGGCGTGGTGGGAGGAGGAGGGAAAGTCAGTTCTGTTGGGCACCTGGGCTTCCCGGACCTCCCCACCCCCAGAGAAGCAGAAATGCACCGGTCACCTATTCATGCCACACAGTGGGGGTCCAGCCCCCATGGGGCAGTAGAAACAGACATGACAGACCACCACCCAGGGATGCAGGGTGATAGCAACAGAGGTGACTGCTGGCTTTGAAGTCTGATACATCGAGAGGAAAGTCCCCTCTCCAAACAAATGAAGGGACATTTCATGCCACAGATATTAGCCTGCTGAACAAGTAATTGCAGTTTTGCCACTGAAAGTGACGGCAGCCAGGCACGGCAACGCACACCTGTGATCCCTGCACTTTAGGAGGCCAAGGCCGGCAAATCACCTGAGGTCACGAATTCAAGATCAGCCTGGCCAACATAGTGAAACCCCGTCTCTACCAAACACACACACACACACACACACACACACACACACACACACACACACACACACACACACACACACACACACACTAGCTGTGTGTTGTAGCACATGCTTGTAATCCCACTCAGGAGGCTGAGGCACGAAAACTGCTTGAACCCAGGAGGTGGAGGTTGCAATGAGCCAAGATCACACCACTGCACTCCAGCCGGGGTGACAGAGCAAGACTCTGTTCAAAAAAAAAAAAAAGAAAGAAAGTAATGGAAAAAAAAAAAGTAAGTAATGGCAAAAACTGCAATTAGTTGTGTTCCAACCTAATAAATTCCAGCCAATAAATGACAAATAAATGACAAAATTAGGCCACCACCACACTGCATCCCTGTTGAACTAAAGGAGCTAGGTGTCGAGCACCAATGGCTGTGGACATTAGAGAGAGAGAGAGAGAGAGAGAGAGAGAGAGATGACCCAACATCACGTGCCTCCTGACGGAAGAACGAAGCACCAAATATGAAGCGGTCCTGCCAGAAACCATGAATGAATGAATGAAGAATATGCAGTAGCAGGGGAGATACCCTGAATCCGGTCAACCATCTACATCCAACTACCAGTTTTTGTTTTTGTTTTTTTTTGAGACAGAGTCTTGCTCTGTCGCTCAGACTGGAATGCAATAGCTCAATCTCGGCTCACTGCAACCTCCCACTCCTAGGTTCAAGCAATTTTCTTGCCTCAGCCTCCTGAACAGCTGGGATTACAGGTGCCCGCCACCACACCCAGCTAATTTTTTGGTATTTTTAGTAGAGATGGGGTTTCGACATGTTGTCCAGGTTGGTCTCAAACTCCTGACCTCAGGTGATCTGCCCGCCGTGGCCTCTCTAAGTGCTGAGATTACAGGCGTGAGCCACCACCCCTGATACCCCAACTACCAGTTTACAGAACTACAGAGAAAGGAGGAACATGTTAGCTCCAAGGGTATGGCACTGGAAAACTCCACACAACGGAAAACTCTGCAGGTCAACAACGCAACAGGTCACCTCCTCAAACAACCCAGAAGAGCTGAAGAAGATATAGGGAGAATCCAGAGAGTGAAGGAGACTTAAAATGCATCTCAACCTGGCCAGATGCAGTGGCTCAGTCAGGCGCGGTGGCTCACACCTGTAATCCCAGCACTTTGGGAGGCCAAGGCGGGTGTTTGAGACCAGCCAGGCTAACATAGTGAAACCCCGTCTCCTCTAAAAATACAAAAATTAGCCAAGCATGGTGGCACACACCTATGGTCCCAGCTACTCAGGAGGCTGAGACAGAAGAATCTCATGAACCCAGGAGGCAGAGATTGCAGTGAGCCGAGATCGTGCCTCTGCACTCCAGCCTGGGCAACACTGTGAGACTCCATCTCAAAAAAAAAAAAAAAATGCATCTTAGCCAATCACAATGAATGGACCGTATTTAAATTCTGATTCATACAAAACTGTCAAAATAAATAAAAGGAGTAACATCTATGATGTAATATATATGCAACAATTAGAAATTTGATCAATGAAAATGGACATTTAATAATTTTAAGGAGTTAGTTTTCATTTATGTTTTTATTTATGAGACGTCTTACTCTATCACCCAGGCTGGAGTGCAGTGGTGCCATCATGGTTCCCTCACCCTCTTGGGCTCAGTCTCACCCTCTTGGGCTCAAGCGATCCTCCCACCTCTGCCTCCCAGGGAGGCTATAGCTGGGACTACAGGCGTGAGTCACCATGCCTGGCTTTTTTTTCTTTTGTAGAGACGGGGTTTCGCTCTGTTACCCAGGCTGGTCTCAAACTCCTGGCCTCAAGTAATTCTACTGCCTCAGCCTCCCAAAGCACTGGGATTACAGGCATGAGCCACCTCACCCAGCCTGGACTGACCCTTTTCCAGGCCTCAGTGGCCTTGTGTGTAAAGGCAGGAATAAACTGACTTTATACTTTTTCTTTCCTTCACCACAGAAACCTTTCTTCAAACAGAAGCTTTGATGAGAGCCAAATATACATAAATAAAAACAAAACAAGCACCAGGCTGATGCAGGAGGTGGGTGTGGGGTGCTCAGGATTCAGAACTAGATTCCTGGGGTTTCCCTTTGAAATCCACTGGGTTGGGGCATTTTTAGGTCTTTTCCCAGGGGCGACGCACTGAGTTTTAGTTCCTGAATACTCAAATCAGTTCCCTTAAATGTACAAAGTGTGGGCACTGGCAGTCAGGCCGGAGGAAGAGACAAAGAGGCCTGTCCAGGGGTGGGGGGGGCGGGGGTCACTGGGGACATCCGGAGGCCACCAGTCCCTTTTGGCCTGAGCTGAGAGATAAAGAGTGAGCACTCCTGTTTCCCAGTCTGATCTGTCACAGGAGAAAGGGAACCTGGGATATAGGCTGAGTCTCTAAGAGGTTCGGCACTGGGGAGGAAGGTGGCCCAAAGGGACTGAGGGGACAGATCAGTGCCAAGAATGGAACGCAGCCCTCCAAGCTTTTAGGAGCAGCCATCCCCGGAGCAGGTGAAAGGGACAAGCAGCCCTTTGGACCAGCCAGGGATCCATATTGCTGGGGCTCTTGGGTTCCTGAAGTCAGTGGGTTACAGGAGAAATTTTCCACATGGGGCAGCGCCTGGAGTTCCTAAGCAGGCCAGCAGCCTCCCTCCCTCCCAGGCTCATCTGTGATCGGTGGGTGCTCTGGCTCCCGGGCAGAGGAGGCAGAACAGCTTCCAGCTGCGGAAATTAATCCATGGCCCCATGGCCCCTGTTTTGAAGGCTCCATCCGTCAGCTCTGAGGGCCGCAGGCTCGGGGCCAGGACAAGGCTGCTGAAAGGCGTCTTGAAGGCTAATGCGATACACAGGCATGACCCCAAACTCCCTGGATCCCTGCTTTCCCAAGCGCGCACAGAACCAAAAAAAAAAAAAAATTAGCTGCTTGTGGTGGTGGGCACCTGTCATCTCACCTACTCAGGAGGCTCAGGCAGGAGAATCACTTGAACCCAGGAGGTGAAGGTTGCAATGAGCCAAAATTGGGCCACTGTACTCCAGCCTGGGCAACAGAGTGAGACTCTATTTCAAAAAAAAAAAAAAAAAACAAAACAAAACAAAAAAGGGTCTGGGGGGAACAAGTCACCCACTTTTGATTTCCAAGGGATGAGAACTTAGTTTTTCTTTTTCTTTTCTTTTCTTTTTTTTTCTTTTTTTGAGACAAGAGTCTCACTCTGTTGCCTAGGCTGGAGTACAGTGGCCCAATCTCGGCTCACTGCAACCTTGGCCACCTGGGTTCAAGTGATTCTCCTGCCTCAGTCTCCCGAGTAGCTGGGACTACATGTGCACGCCACCACGCCCGGCTAAGTTTTGTATTTTTAGTAGAGACAGAGTTTCACCATGTTGGCCAGGATGGTCTCAATCTCTTGACCTCATGATCTGCCCGCCTCGACCTCCTGAATTATAGGCATGAGCCACCGCACCTGGCCGAGAACTTAGTTTTTCTCCAAAACACAGCCCATCAAGGGCAAGACCCACAGCGTGTGACTAGCACCAGGCCAGACACAACACAGACACCCAGTGAATCTGTAAAGGAAGAAAGCGTGGAGGAGGAGAAGGAGGAAGAGAAGGAGGAGGAACAGATCGTAACACGGGCTTTGAAGACACCCAGGGACAGGTGCAGTCCTGGCTCCACTGCCTACCAGCTGTGAGGTTCAATCCCTCCTAGAAATGCCCCATCTGGAAAACTGAACATAACACCTAATTCATATGACTATTGAGGAGAACAAAGTGAAGTTCTGTGGTACCTGTTCGATAAAAGATTGGTGATTATTAGCATAATTGCATGAATGTCGAATGATGTCATTTGTCATGAAGATTCAAGAAAAGGGCTAAAGAAAGCATCAGTTGGCTTGGATTCTCTCATTAGAGAGAAATCCAATAAAGACATAATATGGCCAGGCTCGGTGGCTCATGCCTATAATCTCAGCACTTTGGGAGGCTGAGGCGGGTGGATCACGAGGTCAAGAGATGGAGACCATGCTGGCCAACATGGTGAAACCCCAGCTCTACTAAAAATACAAAAAATTAGCCAGGCATGGTTGGTGCGTACCTGTAGTCCCAGCTACTCAGGAGGCTGAGGCAGAATTGCTTGAAACCGGAAAATGGAAGTTGCAGTGAGCTAGGATCCTGGTACTGCCCTCCGGCCTGAAGACAGAGCGAAACTCATCTCAAAAAAAAAAAAAAAAAGACGTAGTAAGCGGGCTCTGGTGCAATGGCTGATTGTAATCCCAGCTACTTGGAAGCCTAAGGTGTGTGGATCCCTTGCGTCCATGAGTTTGCGAGCAGCATGGGCAGCATAGTGAGACTCATCTCTACAAAAATAAAAAATAAAAACTATTAGCCGTGCATGCCATAGGCCCAGCTGATAGGGAGGCTGAGGCAGGAGGATCACTTGAACAAGGGAGGTCAAGTCTGCAGTGAGCTATAATCGTGCCACTGCACTCCCACCTGGGTGACAGAGTGAGATTCTGTCTCAAAAAAAAAAAAAGGCCGGGTGCGGTGGCTAACACCTACAATCCTAGCACTTTGGGAGGCTGAGGCAGGCAGATCAGGAGTTCGAGACCAGTTTGACCAACATGGTGAAACCCCGTCTCTATTAAAAATATAAAAATTAGCTGGACGTGGCAGCTCTCGCCTGTAATCCCAGCTACTAAGGAGGCTTAGGTAGGAGAATCGCTGGAACCCAGGAGGCGGAGGTTGCAATGAGTCAAGATCAAACCACTGCACTCCAGCCTGGGTGACAGAGCAAGACTCTGTCTCAGAAAAAAAGAAAAAGAGCCAGGCGCGGTGGCTCACACCTATAATCCTAGCACTTTGGCAGGCCAAAGTGGGTGGATCAAATGAGGTCAGGAGTTCAAGACCAGCCTGGCCATCATGGTGAAACCCCATCTTATAAAAAAAAGAAAAAAAGAAAAAGAAAAAAGAAAGTTCCCCAGGCCCAATTTCTCCAAAGACAGAACAACATTCTTTGGCAACCACAATCATAACAACTTAATCCAGCAGGAATCAATATATTTTAAACCCATGGGGCAAAGATTGTTGAGGAATGGGACATTTACAGACCCCAAGTACCTCCACACAGATTATGTATTCGTTACAAACGGAAAAGGGTACAATGGACAGATCTAATGGATAATTACTATGACAAAGTCATCCAACTCGATCATTACTGGGCACCGATGATGGGGCCCAGTGACAGCATGTACCCCTAATGTCACACACTAAGGAAGACACAGCATCACCTATGAAATCTTCCTGCCGAAAGTGTAACCTGAACAGAATCACAGGAAAGCAATCAAATCTCCATCAAAGGACCTCCAGAAAATAACTGGACTGGTGACTTCAAAAAGGTTTAAGTGATGCCAGGCGTGGTGGCTCACACCTGTAACCCCAGCTACTTGGGGGGCTGAGGCAAGAGCCTCACTTGAGCCTAAGAGTTTGAGAAAAGCCTGGGAAACAAATTGAGACTGTTTCCATTTTTCAAAAGAAAGTTTAAGTCCCTAAAGGCAAAAAGAAACACAAAGACTAGGGAAGTGCTTTAGAATGATGGAAATAAACAACAAAAAACACAGTTTCCGATCTTCAATTGCAGGCTGGATGAAAAGCAAAACAAAGGCTGGGCATGGTGGCTCACACCTGTAATCCCAGTACTTTGGGAGACCGAGGCGGGCAGGCAGATCACCTGAGGTTGGGAGTTCAAGACTAGCCTGGCCAACATGGTAAAACCCCAACTCTACTAAAAATATAAAAATTAGCTGGGTGTGGTGGTGTGCACCTGTAATCCCAGCTACTCAGGAGCTTGAGGCAGGAGAATCGCTTGAGCCTGGGAGGCGGAGGTTGCAGTGAGCTGAGATCACACCACTGCACTCCGGCCTGGGCAACAGAGCGAGACTCCATCTCAGGGAAAAAAAAATTAAAAAGACAAGCATAGGCAATATAAGGAAATCCTGCCTTTAGAAAACATTTTAAAATGATCTGGTCACCAGGTATGGTGGCTCACACCTGTAATCCCAGAACTTTGGGAGGCCAAGGTAGACGGATCACAAGGTCCAGGGATCAAGACCACTCTGGCCAACATGGTGAAACCTTGTCTCTACTAAAAGTACAAAAATTAGCTGGGCGTGGTAGCACGCACCTGTAATCCCAGCGAGTTGGTAGGCTGAGGCAGGAGAATCACTTGAACCCAGGAGGCGGAGGTTGCAGTGAGCTGAGATAGTGCCATTGCACTCCAGCCTGGGCAACAAGAGTGAAACTCAGTCTCAAAAAAAAAAAAAAATGATCTGGGCATGGTGGCGCATGTGTAGTCCCAAGCTACTTGGGAGGCTGAGGTGGGAGAATCGCTTGAGACCAGGAGGCAGATGCAGCAGCGAGCTATAATCACACAACCGGACTCCAGCCTGGGCAACAGAGCAGGCCCCTACAACAGAGTATACTGTGGAGGTCCCCGCCAGTGCAACAACCCAAGGAAATGTATTAAAAGGCATATCAACTGAAAGAATAAGTAAAACTGATATTATATTATTAATAGATGGTATAATTACTTTACTTAAAAGAGCAACACCCCAAAAATCAAATTCCTAGAAATAAATCTAAGAAGATACGCAAATCTTCTACAAAAACCCTACAAACCAATGGAACAATATGCCATGTTCACTGAACAGAAAACTCAGTATGATACGAAATTTCCCCAATTGATCCACAGAATCAACAAGATGTCAATCAAAATTACAGCAACCTTTAAAGAAATATTGACAAGGTGATTTTAAGATTCATATGGAAACACAAAGTGTCACATAAGAAGGCGATCTTTTCCTTTTTCTAATTTTTAGAGACAGGATCCCTCTCTGTTGTCCAGGCTGGAGTGCAGTGGCAAGATCTCGGCTCACTGCAGCCTCTGCCTCTGGGGTTCAAGCAATTCCCCTGCCTCAGCCTTACAAGTAGCTGGGATTACAGGTGCGCACCACCACGTACAGCTAATTTTTGTATTTTTTTCTAAAGACGGGATTTCATCATGTTGCCCAGGCTGATCTCAAACTCCCAGACTTAAGCAATCCTCCCTCCTAGGCCTCCCAAAGTGCTGGTATTATAGGCTTAAGCCACCATGCCTGGCCTGAGAATGCAATCTTTTTTTTTGAGACGGAGTCTCGCTCTGTCGCCCAGGCTGGAGTGCAATGGCGTGATCTTGGCTCACTGCAACCTCCGCCTCCTGGGTTCAAGCGATTCTTCTGCCTCAGTCTCCCCAGTACCCGGGATTACAGGCATCTCCCACCAAGGCCAGCTAATTTTTGTATTTTTAGTAGAGACAGGGTTTCCCCATGTTGGTAAGGCTGGTCACAAACTCCTGACCTCAGGTGATCCGCCCGTCTCAGCCTCCCAAAGTGCTGGAACTACAGGCATGAGCCACAGCACCCAGCCAGATTTTTTTTTTTTTAATAATAGTAAGAGTACTCGGTCAACTGGACATCCATATGCAAAAAAAGGGGGGGACTTGACCTCATATTCCACCAAATAAAAAAATCTATTCCAGATGAACTATAGATCAAAATGTGGTAGTTCAAACAATAACACTTTTTGAGAAAAACATCTGAATATCTTCATGACCTCAGAGTAGACAAAAATTTCTTAAGCAAGACACAAAAAGAATTAATGCACCAAGCAGAGCTAAATAGTCTATGTTAAAATTAAGAACTTCCAAGCTGAGTGCTCCAGCCTAGGCAACAAGAGTGAAATGCTGTCTCAAAAATAAATAAATAAATAAAAATCAGCTAGGCGTGGTGGCATGCACCAGTAATTCCAGCTGTTCAGGAATGCAGTGGCGCAATCTCGGCTCACTGCAACCTCCACCTCCTGGGTTCAAGCGATTCTCCTGCCTCAGCCTTCCGAGTAGCTGGAACTACAGGGGCCCACCACCACCCCCAGCTAATTTTTGTATTTTTTGTAGAGATGAGATTTCACCATGTTGGCCAGGCTCGTCTGGAACTCCTGACCTCAGGTCATCTGCTCGCCTTGGCTTCATAAAGTGCTGGGATTCCTCGCTTAGGAATGTATATATATATATCTGACAAAAGACTCACATCCAGAATATCTAAAGAACTCTTATGTTATAGTCTGAATCATGTCTGCCTATAAAATGCATATATTAATATGCTGAAATCCTAACCCCCAAGCACCTCAGAGTATAACCACATTTGGAGATAGGGTGTTTAAAAAGGTAATTAAGGCCAGGTGTGGTGGTTCACACCTGTAATCCCAGCACTTTGGGAGGCAGAGGTGGGCAGATCATGAGGTTGGGAGATCGAGACCATTCCAGCCAACATGGTGAAACCCTGTCTATAATAAAATACAAAAAATTAGCCAGGCGTGGCGTCAGGCGCCTGTAGTCCCAGCTAATCAGGATGCTGAGGCAGAGGTTGCAGTGAGACGAGATAGCATCACTGCATGCCAGCCTGGGCGACAGAGCGAGACTCCGTCTCAAAAAAAAATGGTAATTAAGTGAAAATGACGTCTTTAGGGTGTGCCCTCATCTAATATGACTGGTGTCCTTATAAGAAGAGTTGCCAGGCGCAGTGGCTCACGCCTGCAATTCCAACACTTGGGAGGCTGAGGCAGGAGAATTGCTTGAACTTGGGAGACGGAGGTTGCAGTGAGCCGAGATCACACCATTGCACTCCAGCCTGGGCAACAAGAGCAAAGCTCCATCTCATAAAAAAGAGAAGAGTTTAAGGGCTGGGCACAGTGGCTCACACCTGCAATCTCAACACTTTGCGAAGGCGAGGATCACTTGAGCCCAGGAGTTTGAGACCAGCCTGGGCAACAAAGCAAGACCCCATCTCTACAAAAAAGAAGAGTTTAGGACATGCAAAAGGAAAACCACATGCAGACAGGAAGAAGACAGCCATCTACAAGCCAAGGACAGAGATCTTCAAAGAAACCAAGCCTGCTGACACCTTGATCTCAGATTTCCTGCCTCCAGAATTGTAAGAAAATACTTTCTTTTTTTTTGTTTTGTTTTGTTTTTGAGAAAGTCTCACTCTGTCACCCAGGCTGGTGCAAATCTCTGCTCAGTGTAACCTCCGCCTCCTGGATTCAAGCAATTCTCCTGCGTCTGCCTCCCAAGTAGCTGGGATTACAGGTGTGAACCACCATGCCTAGCTAATTTTTGTATTTTTAGTAGACATTGAGTTTCGCCATGTTGGCCAGGCTGATCTAAACTTCTGACCTCAGGTGATCCGTCCAACTCAGCCTCCCAAAGTGCTGTGATTATAGGCGTGAGCCATCGCACCCAACCTAAGTAAGTAAATTGTTGCTGAAACCCCCATCTGTGTACTTTGTTATGGTAGCTCAAGTAAATACAACTTACACTTAATGAGAGACAACCCTTTAAAATAATGGAGAAAAGACCTCGTCAGACATTTCAGAGGATATCCGAACATAAAACAAAGGCCAGGTGCAGTAGCTTACACCTGTAACCCCAGCATTTTGGGAGGTTGAAATGGGAGAATTGTTTGAGACCAGCCTGGGTAAAATGGTGAAATCCCATTTCTACTAAAAAATACAAAAATTTAGCTGAGCATGGTGAGGTACACCTATAGTCCCAGCAACTCGGGAAGCTGAGGTGGGAGGATCACCTGAGCCCAGGAGGTGGAGGCTACAGTGAGCTGGAGGTCATGCCACTGCACTCCAGCCTGGGCAATGGGAATGAGACCCTGTCTCAAAACAAAACAAAATCACCAGATGCGGTGGCTCATGCCTGTAATCCCAGCACTTTGGGAGGCCGAGACAGGTGGATCATGAGGTCAGGAGTTCAAGACCAGCCTGGCCAAGATGGTGAAATTCCATCTCTACTAAAAACACAAAAATTAGCCAGGCATGGTGGTACACACCTGTAATCCCAGCTATTCAGGAGACAGAGGCTGCAGTGAGCCAAGATCGCACCACTGCACTCCAGCCTGGGCGACAGAGCGAGACTCTGTCTCAAACAAAAAATAAAAATAAAAATAAATAAATAAAATAAAACAAATTCAGAAACAGAGCTCAACTTCATGAGTCATTAGAGAAAAGCCATCTCAAACCACAATAAGATATGACTTCCACCAGCATGGGAACACAGCTCTCACGAGAAGAAAACACCAACTCTTGGTGAGAACGTGGTACAGCCAGTACCGGGACAAATATTTGACAGTAGCGACAAAAACTGAACACACATGCATACTCAATGCCCCAAGCAATTCCACTCATAGGTATATCACCAACAGAATGCATCCATGTGTTCACCAAGTCATGTTCTAGAATGTTCGTAGCAGCACTCTACAGATCCTTAGACTGACAGCTACCCAAGTAGGGGTAGAATAGGCTGTTAAAATAGTCATATAGTGGAAAACTGTATAGCAATAAAAATAAATCCCAAATTAGCCAGGCATGCACCTGTGGTCCCAGTTACTTGGGATTCTGAAGTGGGATGACTGCCTGAGCCTGGGAGTTCAAGGCTGAAAGAGCTTGTCTCAATAATAATAATAATAATAAGCCTGGGCGAGCTGGCTCATGTCTATAATCCCAACAATTTGGGAGGCTGAGGCAGGTCAATCACCCGAGGTCAGGAGTTCGAGACCAGCCTAGCAAACATGGTGAAACCCCGTCTCTACTAAAAATACAAAAAATTAGCTGGGTGTGGTGGCACGTGCCTGTAATCCCAGCTACTCAGGAGGCTGAGGCAAGAAAATAGTCTGAACCCGGGAGGCGGAGGCTGCAGTGAACTGAAATCACACCATTGTACTACAGCCTGGGCAACAGAGTGAGATTCCATCTCAAAACACACACACACACACACACACACAAAAAAATAAAAAAATAAATCTACAACTACACATGAGAAACAATATGGATGAATTGTATAAACACAAAATTGAGCAAAAGAAGCCAAAAACTAGAGATGACGTCCTTCACGATTT
Source organism: Cheracebus regulus (assembly GCA_963574635.1). Classification (NCBI taxonomy): domain Eukaryota; kingdom Metazoa; phylum Chordata; class Mammalia; order Primates; family Pitheciidae; genus Cheracebus; species Cheracebus regulus. The sequence goes on from CAUYQU010086814.1 coordinate 31,021, forward strand.
CACCGGCATAAAGTGTGAAAACAGGTGAAACGCATCCATGCAGCTAGAAGTCAGGTTCATCAGCAGTGAGGGCAGAGACTGGACAGGCAGACACGGGGGGTTCTGGGTACTGGTTACCCTGACGTGTTCTGTTTGTTAAAATTAATCGAGCTACGTGCTTACCATATGTGCACTTTTTGGTATGTATATGATATTTCAATGAATGGGTTTTTTTTAAGGGTATAGTGTTACAGAAATGGAAACTGCCTTTCTGTTTAAAAAAAAAAAAAAAAGGCTTGGAGCTTGGAACAGACTGCTGATGGAGAAAAGCGTGATTTTAGGACATTAGAGAAGAGGCTGCAGCCCCAAGTTGTGGCCTGAACACCTGGTAGTGCACACGTCCGTTTCTCAAACAGCCACCCGCCATGGTGCAGTGCCCAGGGCAAGGCAAGACGGTGGAAGACAGAGGCTGTGACCCCGCAGTGACTGGGAGGACTGGCCCAGCCTTCCCTACACACTGCCCTCCACAGCAGAACTCGTCATGTCTGTTAGGGCCGTGTTTATGTCACCCAGCAACCCTGGAGAATCACTGCTTCCCCACTTTCAGTCCACGTGGTTGTGCTGGGCTGACCCCAGCCAGCAGCTCCACTCTGGTCCAAGGCTGTGCTAAGCCTGTCAGAGCCAATCCAGAGACACTTAAGGGCATGACCAAGGGTTTGGGAAGGACTGAGCTGGCAGGATAGATGCCTGAAGCTGCTGTGGGCGCCTTCCTCACCCACCCTCCTTACCCTCCCATGGGGAGAAGCCTGCCAAGAACGAAGCAGACAGCCGGGTGCAGTTGCTCACGCCTGTCATCTCAGCACTTTGGGAGGCTAAGGTGGGCAGATCACGACGTCAGGAGTTCGAGACCAGCCTGGCCAACGTGGCAAAACCCTGTCACTACTAAAATAAAATAAAATAAAATAAAATTTTAGTGGGGTGTGGTGGCGGACACCTGTAATCCCAGCTACTTGGGAGGCTGAGGCAGAAGAATCACTTGAACCAGGGAGGCAGAGGTTGCAGTGAGCGGAGATCGCACCACTGCCCTCCAGTCTGGGCCACAACAGTAAGACTCCATCTCAAAAAAAGAAAAAAGTTTGTCCTCCGTTACATCCCTAAATACACACATCGTTTATTGTAGCATGCATATTACCATTGTAATGCTCTATTCCCAAATAAACATCTTTAAAAACAAAAAAGAATGAAGCAGACAGAGGGAGTTGAAGTGGGAAGTAGAAAGAGAAACAGAGTCAACTTCTCAAGACCCGGTTGGAGCGTCCAGATGTCAGTGTGCCTGGAGCTTACACCCTGAACCTACACCCAAGCCAGTGAATTCTCTTCTGCTTATGACAGCTAGAGTTACATCTGCACTTAGGTCACTTACAACAAATGTGCCCTATCACCCTCTCCAGAGGCCTGTGTGCAGCTCAAAGACCAAAATGGGCATCATGATTTCCCATGCCAACTGCAGTCAGGGGCCTCCTCCCAGCTCGGAGCAGCTGTCCCTCTGCAGAGCACTTTAACATTCATCGCTCCACTTGATCATCACAGAAATGCCAAGGGAGAGGCGGCTGGAGGCTGTTCCGGCTTTCTTTTTACTTTTTTTGAGATGGAGTCTCGCTCTGTCACCAGGCTGGAGTGCAGTGGCACGACCTCGGCTCACTGCAACCTCCGCCTCCCAGGTTCAAACGATTCTCCTGCCTCAGCCTCCCGAGTAGCTGGGACTACAGGCATCCGCTAACACACCCAGTTAATTTTTGTATTTTTAATAGAGATGGGGTTTCACCATGTTGGCCAGGATGGTCTCGATCTCTAGACCTCGTGATCTGCCCGCCTCAGCCTCCCAAAGTGCTGGGATTACAGGTGTGGGACACCGCGACTGCCCTCTTTTCTTTTTTTTTTCTTTTTTTTGAGACAGGATCTCGCTCTGTTGCCCTGACAGAGGGCAGTGGAGAGCAGTGGCGTGATCCTGGCTCAAACTCCTAAGCTCCAGTGATCTCCCACCTCAGCTACCAGGTAGCTGGGACTATGGACGCATGCCACAAGCCCAGCTAATTTTTGTGTTTTTGTTTTTTTGGTATGTTTTTTTGAGGCGGAGTTTTGCTCTTGTTGCCCAGGCTAGAGTGTAACGGCTGATCCCTGCTCACTACAACCTCCATCTCCCGGATTCAAGCGATTCTCCTGCCTCAGCCTCCTGAGTAGCTGGGATTACAGGGGCCCAGCACCATGCCTGGCTAATATTTTGTATTTTTAGTAGAGACCGGGTTTCTCCATGTTAGCCAGGCTGGTCTCAAACTCCTGACCTCAGGTGATCCATCCACCTCGGCCTCCCAAAGTGCTGGGATTACGGGCGTGAGCCACTGCGCCCGATCATTTTTGTGTTTGTTATAGAGACAAGGTTTTGTTGCCCAGGCTGGTCTTGAACTCCTGGCCTCAAGCGATCCTCCCACTTCGGCCTCCCAAAGTGCTGGGACTACAGGTATGAGCCACCACGCCCAGCCTGCATATGTTAACATGTTTTTGGGTCAATTATTCTGGCTGCATCATCCGACACACTGACTGGCCAGCTGCTTTCATCCTCCACACAGATACCAGAGATGGCCTCTACAACACTTCAATCAAATCACTTTACTACACAGCCACTAGCATAGCTATCGTCAAAAAGACAGACAATATTAAGTGTTAGCAAGGATGTAGGGAAACCAGAACCCCCTACATACTGCTTATGGGAGTATAAAATGGCACAGCTGCTTTGGTAAACAGCCTGGCAGTTCCTCAGCACGTTAAACACAGCTACCACGTGATCCAGCAATTCCACTCCTAAAGATATACCCAAGATAAGTGAAAATGTATGTCTGACAAAAACCTGTATGTGTTAGCAGGGCGTGGTGGCAGGTGCCTGTAATCGCAGCTACTCGGGAGGCTGAGGCGGAACTGCTTGAACCCGGGAGGCGGAGGTTGCAGTGAGCCAAGACTGTGCCACTGCACTCTAGCCTGAGTAAAACAGCAAGACTCTGGCTCAAAAAAAATAAAAATAAAAATTTAGCTGGGCATGGTGGTGTGTATCTGTAATCCCAACTACTCAGGAGGCTGAGGCAGGAGAATCACTTGAACCTGGGAGGCAGAAGTTGCAGTAAGCCAGGCCAGTGAGCCAGTGTACTCCAGCCTGGGTGACAGAGCGAGACTCTGTCTTAAAACAACAACAAAAAAGAAATATTTCAGAATTTAGTGGGGATGGTGTACACCATTGTGAATACACTACTAAAATCAATGACTTGCACCTTTTTCTTGGTGGGGGGACAAGTCTCACTCCATCACCCAGGCTGGAGTGCAGTAGCGTTTTATCTCAGCTCACTGCAACCTCTGCCTCCCAGGTTCAAGTGATTCTCCTGCTTCAGCCTCCTAAGTAGCTGGGACTACAGGCACACGCCACCCAAATGGCTGGTATTACAGGAATGTGCCACCACACCTGGTGAATTTCGCATTTTTAGTAGACACGGAGTTTCACCATGTTGGCCAGGGTGGTCTTGAACTCCTGACCTCAAGTGATCCATCTGCCTCAGTCTCCCAAAAGTGCTGGAATTAAAAGTGTGAGCCACTGCACCTGGACAACTTGTACATTTTTAAATGGTTAAGTGGCAAAAATTTTATAGTATGCAAATACTATCTCAATTTTTTAAATGTGTCCACATGCAGTGGTTCAAGACCAGCCTGGGCAACATAGCAAGACCCCATCTCTAGAAAAATAAGTAAATAACTAGTTGGGTGTGGTGGTACATCCCTGTGGTCCCAGCAATTCTGGAGGCTAAGACAGGAGGACTGCTTATGCCCAGGAGTTGCAGGCTGCGGTGAGCCATAACCAAGCCACTGCACTCTACCTTGGACAAAAGAATGAGACTGTTCTCTAACACATATAAATAAAAGTAAATTAAAATGTTTCAGGCCAGCCACAGTGGCTCACACCTATAATCCCAGCACTTTGGGAGACCAAGGTGGGAGGATCACAAGGTCAGGAGATGGAGACCATCCTGGCTAACATACTGAAACCCCATCTCCACTAAAAATACAAAAATTAGCCGGACATAGTGGCAGGCACCTGTAATCCCAGCTAATCGGGAGGCTGAGGCAGGAGAATCGCTTGAACCCAGGAGGCAGAGGTTGCAGTGAGCCAAGATCTCACCACTGCACTTCAGCCTGGGTGACAGCAAGACTCCGTATCAAAGAAAAGAAAAAAATGTTTCAAACCCATCCCAAGAAAATAATCAGATCACAGAGAGATACTCCCTGCGCCCCACTTTAACACTCCCCAGTGACTTCCCAACGCCCTACAAGTCAAACCCAAATTCCCTGCAGAGCCCTGGGAGGCCCTCACATCGCAGCCCCGAGGCCTCTGCCACCTCTTCTGCCGCTTTCCCACTGGCTCACTCAGTTCCTCCGCACCCCAGGTTTATCCCCACCTTCTGGGTGCCCTTGCCCTTCCCTCAGCCTAGAATGTCTTCTCCCACAGCTGATGCTCATCAGTCAGGTCTCTGATCAAATGCCCCTTCATCTCAGAGAGGCCCTCCCTGACCACCCTGTCTCAAATGCAGCCCCACCTACCACGTGCCATGCCATTCTTCTGTTTATTTCTACATAGCCTCGTCACCATCAGAAGAGACATTTCCTTTGATCAGTATTACTTATTTTAGAGACAGTGTCTCGCTCTGCCGTGCATGCTGCAGTGAAGAGGTGCAATCACGGCTCACTGCAGCTGCAAACTCTTGGGCTCGAGTGATCTTCCCGTCTCAGCCTCCCAAGTAGCTACAACTACAGGCACACACCACCACACCTGGCTAGTTTTATTTTTTTTCTGTAGAGGCGGGGTCTCATTATTTTGCCCAGGCTGGTCTCAAACTCCTTGCCTTAAGCAATCCTCCCGCCTCAGCCTCCTAAAGTGGTAGGATTACAGGCATGAGCCACCGTCCTCAGCCAGATATGTCATTGTAAACACTGTTTACTTTTTTCTTTTGAGGCAGGGTCTCACTCTGTCGCCCAGGCTGGAGTGCTGTGGCACGATCTCAGCTCGCTGCAACCTCTGCCTCTGGGACTTTAGTGATGCTCTCATACCAGCCTCCAGAGTAGCTGGGAATACAGGTATGCAACACCATGACCAGCTAATTTTTGATAGACAGGGTTTCACTATGTTGCCCAGTCTGGTCTCAGATTCCTGGCTCAAGTGATCTGCCCACAGGCATGAGTCACTGCCCTTGGCCCACTGTTTACTTCCATTTTTCTTTTTTTTTTAATTTTATTATTTTTTCTTTTTTCTTTTTTATTTTACGGATATGAAAATAGCTAACGTGCTACTTCCTTTTTTCTTTTCTTTCTTTTTTTTTTTTTGCTCTGTCTTGCTCTGTCTTTGCCAAGTCTTGCTCTGTCACCCAGGCTGGAATGCAGTGACATGACTTCGGCTCACTGCAACCTCCGCCTCCCAGGTTCAAGCGATTCTCCTGCCTCAGCCTCCTGAGTAGCTGGGACTACAGGCGTGTGCCACCATGCCGCCTAATTTTTTGTATTTTTAGTAAAGACAGGGTTCACCACATTGTTCAAGCTGGTCTTGAACTCCTGACCTCATGATCCGCCCACCTCGGCCTCCTAAATTGCTGGGATTACAGGTGTGAACCACCACACCTGACCCACTGTTTACTTCTTGATTGCCTCTTGCACCCACTAAGAGGGCAGAGAACTTATCCATCCACTTGCAATTCTGACCTTGCCTGCCATGTAGCCAAAAAGTGTTTTTCTGGAAAGAACAGATTGATTGAACAACTGCCTGTAAGATCTGAAATGCTACCTACTACCTGGCCAAGCGTCCAGAGCACTAAATCATCAGCCACCTGCAGGTGCTCAGGGAGCTCGTGTGCATTTGCTGAGCTCACAGTTCCAAGCCCTGCCCCAGGCCTGTCTAGAACCCTGAGGAACCAGGAGGAATCGCCCCTCCCCTCGAAAGCCTGAAAGTCTATGAGGGATCACAGAGCACCGAGTGTTTACCAGGCAACCCACAAACAAACGCAGGAGAGATCTAAGATCGCGCTGCTGACACCCAGGCTGGAGGCAGGGTCCAAATGGGCCTCATAAAACTGTGAACTGGCCAACGCCCTCTGATACAGCTTCTTCTGACTTGGCAATCCTACCTGCTCTCCAGAATGAAACGGCTGCAGCTCACACCTGCTCCTCCCCCTTCCGTGGGGACTTTCTTTTTGAGAGGCCATTAAAAGTCTAAACGGGCAGGTGGTGAGCGCCTCTTTCCCCTTCCCTGCTTCAGCAACTCTGGGCCACATGCACAGCAAGCGACTTACCCACTAGGAGTTTGACGTCTCGGACTGTGAAATCAGGGTCAGGCATCCTGGGGAAAGAGGAGCACAGACCTGTGGTGAGAGGCCACACACAGCAGAGCAAGACTCTACCCTTGGCCCAGGGGGAAACCATTTTTCCAAGAGAGGTCCCTTGCCCTCAGTTTGAGAACTCAAAATGAGAAAATCCAGAGGGAGGGAGGAAGACCCATTGATGCCTCCAGGGACGGTCATCCCAGAAGCACTGAGGCCCTTCCCTACCCCAAGAGGCAACTCAAACCTGAACCTCGGCAGAGGGTGGGACATCCACTGTCCACCCAGTTTTTCCAAGGAAGCCTGAAGTGTGGGGTCAAAGGTAAGGGCCAGAGTTGGAAATTCAAACACCTGCTTTCTTTCAGGGTGGGTAGCCCTCTCTAGGTCTCTTTCTCCCTCTAGAAAATACTCTCCATAAGGAGTTGTATGGAAAGTGGGACGGACCCCTTTAAGTTCAGAGAGAAAAAAATACACGCATTGTAACAGTTCCAGGGATTTGGTAATATGGGCTACGATTCACTGTTAATTAACAATGCTGCCCAAGCTTTCATTCCTACTCACAGGAATGGACTCTTGAGCAAGTCCTGCAGCAGATGCTGGAGCGAGGCAGCCTGGGATGACACCCCGAGCCTCCTCCCCTACCCCTGCCCAAGGGGCAGAAACCTGTTCTTCCAGCCTGCCTCCGGACCTCTCCCCCACCTGGAGCTCTGACAGATCTCAGTGAACGAAAACAGGCACAGTGGAGGGGTGGACGGGCAGCTGTGGGGCAGGCAAAGAAAGAGGAGACACTGGCATCCCAGGAAACACACACAGTGGGAATCTGCGTAAGAAATGCGTACCTAGGTGCTCTGGGTCTGGGCTTAGAGGCCGCCTTGTCTCTTTGCCACCGAGGCTCTGCCTCAGTTTCCTGCTCTGGGGCAAGGGGAAGGAGGAGAGGTCCAATTCACTGTAGGAGGTCACTGAATGTAACTGGGGTGGGTCGGGGAAAAAAGTCAACACCGCTTAATTCCCCTATGTCCTCTCTGCCCAAAGTCCCTGCAAAAGACCAGTCTTTGGAGAGTTTGTCCCCTTTGTCAGGCCTTGAACAAGGAGATGCTGATCCCAGATCATGAAAAAGATCCTTCTCAGTGATGAGAGGTGGGAAGAGGGTGGAAGAAATCCATCCCAAGCTATAAAGTACGTTAGGGAGGAAGACGGGGGAAGGAGCGATTAGTTTCAGCAACTTACTTAATTCCCAGTCCATCCTTTTCTCGAAATATCAGGGGAACCCTGAGAGCTTCTCTCTGTACGTACTCATAGTTGAAATCTGTTTGGATATTTGAATTAAAACAAGTTGGTTAAGTCACGAAGGAGCAAATGAACCGGGATCTGTTGGTTACGGGAAGAAAACTGATGGACGAAGGGGCAGGGGGGTCCAGGAGATGCAGGCACCAGCTGTACGGCAAAAGCTCCTTGGAAAACGATCAGGAAATGGATTAGGCAAAGCCCAAGAGAAGCCATGCCAACGATCAGCTCCTCTGCCTACTCAGTCAGTCATTCCCTGCATGCCCCACCGGTCCAAACTTGTCAATGAACAGCCCAAGGCCAGCAAGGGTTGAGGAGGAAGACTCAAAGAGCCTCGCACAAAAGGAGCCCCAGCCATTGCTGAGAAAGAGGGATAGACAGAGACACGCATCCCAAGCCACGCTCAGAAAGTAAAGGGACTGCAAAACTGAAGAATGCCACCTGGGAGGATCTGAAGGCCCAGAGAGGAGGCTGGGAGGAGGGCCCGTATTGTAGCTGAGCATCAGTGAAAATCTTATTGTAATATCCTGCCCAGTGAAGAGGAGAGGGGGAAAGCCGGTTTCCCTGGAAACTGTGTATTTGGTGCCAAAATAACTAGGGAACTGGGCACAGCTTTGTTGTCTTAAGAGTGAAATTCTGCTGCAGCCATCACAGTCCTGGCTTCAGCTGGATCACAGGGAGGGAGGCTCCTGGGGGAAGGCCGCGTAAGGGGAGCACAGAAGGGCCCAAGGAAAATCCCCAGGTTAGCTCCATGTCTGTGTTTTCTAGTGCAGTCCCCACATCCTCACCCAAAGTCCTGGAGGATGAGGCCGCTGACTAATTTCCTTCCTTCCCCAATTCTGAAACCAGTGAATCTGACCCAACCATACACCCCTGAATATGGAGGTGATGGGGCTTGAGATAAATGTTCACATACCCCAAATCCTCAGGTAACTAAAGTAATCCTCAAGGGAAGAAGGCCTCTCTGACCGACCGACCAACCGACCAGACCGACCGTCAGGAGGGAGACAGGAGCGGCCTCAGACCACTGAAGCTACTAGCCCAGGGAAACAGTTCACAGGGCAGCCTCGGGGGAGGAGGAGGCCAAGACAACTCCCCTCCGAAGAGAGACAGAACAAAACCCAAAGCCGGGAAAGCCCTGACCTCAGCAGCTCAGATCCCCAGGGGCTCACAGTGAATGGGGATTCCTAAGGATTTAAAGGAAGAGAAGTTTAAGAAGCGTCTATTTTGAATCCAGGCTAAGAGTTCCTGTTTCTCAGCTCCTCCCTCAAGTTTTGGGGCCAGATTTGAATTAAAGAGCAAAGCCCAGGGCCCTCCCCTTTAAAAGAAGTCGGAACAGCAGATCTAAGGATACACTTTCTCTCTCCGGGGCTGGAATACCAGCCCTCAGACCCACCCACCCAAAGCACCCATCCCCCAGGGTCAGCTTCAACTTCCTCAAATGAGCCTGAGAAAAAGCTCTGAAATCCTGGGCTGAGAATTCCTCCCAAATGACTAGGAAGAGTTTGCATATTGCTTGCAGGTAGGCTCCACCAAAAGACTTAACTCAGTAAAAATGGGGGAAGAAAAGAGAAGAATTAAAATTCCATTTATGCAGAGAAAATTTAAATCAGCTGGGACTAGCACCCTGCTTTAGGACCAGGCAGGCTGGGAAAAATTTCTTCTTCCCTCCCCCAACAACTACCCCTCACCACCAGAGCCCAGCGCACCAGGAGGTGATGGGCACAAAAGACAAATCGCAAAACTTCGAAGCTGGGACAGTCTTTTCTCAGGGCTAACCTCAGAGCCACAGGCACTCAACCAGAACCTGGTGGAGGGAAGGAGGCACTCGGGTTATCAGCTCACTGAGGGATGCAAGGGTTTTCCAAGAGGTGGGGGAAACAAAATGGAAACTTTGTAACTTAAAGGAAATTCAAAGATCTAAGAGGGAAAAATGAGCCAAGGGCCTCGGAAGGCTAAGTAGGGCATATTCCAAACCCCAATCGCACAGGCAAGGCTGGTTCCTCAACCAGGAGCCACACTGGCTGCAGGCTGGGAGGGCCAGGGCTCTGGAGGCCTCAGCAAGCCAGGACGTCAACTTAACATCTGGAGGGTGACCCCCCACAATTCCCGTAGTAGGAGAGCCAGGAAGAAATCCAGGCCCTGAAGGTCTCCAAAACCCTGGAGGCGTCCCCAGATTCCGCTGTAAATTGGGTGGGCCCCCAAGGGACAGAGTTCTCGGAGTCTCAGGCCTGGGAAGAGACCCATTTCCTCATTTCAAACTGCCAGGGGACAGGGCTCTGCCCCAGAAGCCTGAAGGGAAGTCACCCCCTGACCCCGAACTCCGGGCTTCAACCTGTCAAGGCTGTGGCGCTAGTCAGCTCGGGCCCAGGTCGGGATTCAGGTCAACAGCTTCATGGCGCACGGGGTCCCTGATGCAATCTGGCAGAGCCCACGGGGAAATGCGGCTCTGTAGACCCCAGGCCTAAGGGAGCATCACCCCAAACACCCGCCTAGCCCCCATCACCAGTTCCTCACTGGCAGGCCCCGAGCGGGCGCGGGGTTGTGAAGATTTCAGGCCTGGGGGGCCTCACCCGATGCCCGAGGGGCACCCCGAACCCAGTTCCAGCCAGGGGACGGCACCCCTGGCAGCGCAGGGAGCGCGACCGGCTCGGGGCGGGGGAGGACGCGACGCTCCCGCCCTCCCTCGGTCCGCCTGTCCATCCTCAGGTCCCTCTGTCCGCCAGCCCCCTGACTGCCCACCCTGGGGCTGGTGGTGGGCGCGGGCAGGGCCTAGGCCCATGCCCGGCCCCCCTTACCGCCTGCCCTCCTCTCTCGCCACCCCACCCCACCCCCCCAGTGCTCGGCCTCGTTTCGTCACCGGATCCCCTGGAATGGGGGACGCGGGCGCGAAATACGAACCCAGCCACCCGCAGCTCCCTCCCCACGTGCGCTCGGCCCGCGGCGCAGAGGTCGGCCGGGGAGGGGTGCCTCACCTTTGCCCTCCATGGCGTGCACGAAGTCCCCCTGGTACAGCTGGCTGCGAAGCTTCTCCTCCAGGCTGAAACCGCGGACGCTGACGATCTCCTCCACGTCCGACAAGTCCTCGTTCTCGTCGTATCGCTGGCGGTCAATCGGGCGCTGCGAGGACCCAAACCAGAGAGCCCGGGACATTACTGGGGGAGCTGGGGGTCGCCTCTAAAGCTGGGCCCAGCACTAACAGGTGCAGGAGCCGCGCGCCCCCTGCACCCCACCATTACAACCCAGGCAACTTTGCGCAAATGCCAAAGATGCTGAAAAGCAGGACAAGGAGAGGGGCCCGCACCCCGAGGGTCCAGCTGCGCCCTACACCGGCACTCCCCTCCTGTGTTCTGGAAGCCATTGAAGGGACATCTGGGGGCCCTCCCCTGCCCCCCGCCCCCTTAATGTGTTGGTCTTTGCCCACTCGGCCGGGAGCCTGGTTATGTAACCCTGGAAGGGGGCTCCGGACACGGGCTGGCGGGGCAAATGTAGGCCCCAGGAGGAGCCGCTGTGGCGCCCGGCTCGGCGGTAACAGCAGCCCCGGCGGCCGCTGTGGCAGAGCCGGGAAGCCGGAACCGGGGGCCGGCGGCATTTCTAAAGCTGGAGCCGCCCCCGAGCTACCGGGGAAGCTGGAAAGCTGAAATGGAAGGGCTGAGACCCCAGCCGCCCCCGCCGTCCGCCCGCCAGTGCAAGAAGAGGAGGTGGGGGGAGGAGGATCGGGGCTTGGGAGGGGGAGAGGCAGACCGCCCGCCACAAAGCTCCGGTCGGAGACCCCGAAACGCACCAGCAGCTGCCTCATCTCCCCACAAGCGCGCGCACACACTCACTTCCTAAGGAGACTCCCCCAGCACTCCCCGCATCCCCTGCGTCCTCCCTCCACCGCCCAGCGCCCGGCCCCGCAGCCCCCCAGATTCCGGGTGAACCCCGAGCCTGCTCAGCCCGCCTCCACGCCGTTCCGCGATACCACCTCCCCACTTAAGTGTCTGAGACTCTAAGCCTCAAAAGGGACTGGAGTAAGCAGCTTGCTTCCTTTTGCATGCAATTTATTGTATTTTTTTTCCCGGTCCTCTTGCAAAATACAGAAAAGGAAAGAAAAGGCAGCGAGAAACAACGAAAAAAAAAAAAAAAAAAAGATCTATCATATGCCAGATACAGATTTGGGGAAAAAAAAAAAAAGCTACACACCAATCTTCTTCCAGAGTCTTTCTCTGCCTCCATTTTTTTAGGAGAGTTCACCAATTAATTGTCAACACTCCTGCCCCCTGCATTTTGGCCGAGGGAGGAAGGAGGGAAGACCAAAGAAAACAAACCAAAAAATAAATAAATAAAGCAAGCCAGAGCCGAGATCTACAAAGTTTTGCACCAACACTTAGGCAGATCCGTTTGCAAAGTCCTAGGAAACCATTTTCAGCAGTTGTGGGGGGGGGGAGGCGTCGACGTCATAATCCCCGGAACGTAAACATTGTTGCCGATCGCGCTCGGAGCTCGCGGCCGGGCGAGTTGGGGGGGCTCTCGGCCGGGACGTGGGGGGGTGGGGGCGGCGGCCCGAGGAGGTGTGGGGCTGGAGGGAGCCCGGGAGGCACCGGGCGCCGTTAGCGCCCTGGCATCGCTGTTTTGTTGTTGGGTCACGAGTGCGCCTCTGCACGCAGGCGCCGCCGCCGCCGCCGCCCGGGAGTTGTGTGCAGAGCTGACTTTTGGAGGGCCGAATTGCAGGCGGCGGGCGCATCCCGGAGATGGCGGGGCAGGGAGGGAGGGAAGGAGGAGGGGGCGGGGAGGGAGGTGCAGATTTGCACTGCTGGCCTCAGCGGGAGGCGCGGAAATGCAAGCCGAACAAGCTGGCGTGAAAGCCCCCGGGGCCTGGCACCCCCAAAAACGACCCCCACCTCCGTCCCTGCCCCCAAGGCCCAGGGCTACCCCTCTTCCTCTTATTTTATCCACCCCTCCCCCAACATTACCTGTGTAGCCGACTCAAATTCAAAGCATTTTGTGTATATAATTTTTTTCTTTTTTTGTTTTGCTGCTGCATATCTTTTTCGTGGGGGGTGATCCTCCCCAGATCCCCCCCATTTGCGGACCTGCCATATGGAGGAGGCATTTGGGGGGCTCAGAAGGAAATTAGCTCAGCTCCACACCTCTAAGGATTGCCTAACTTTTAAACTCCCGGCACTCATATGGAAACACACAAGTACAGGAAATACAGCCAGACCAGAGCCTTTGCAGAATCGCAGCTGACCGGAAGACGTGGCCTTTCATTCATTCATTCTGCCCGCCTCTGTGGAGTCCTTTACGAGGCGACCAACCTTGAAACAGAAGTTGGACATTTTTTAAGGGCTCTTGCGCTCGGTGAGGGGAGCAGATAGATGCTCAGGAGCTAAAGACTGAAAGAATCGGATCTGGCGCCTCCTAACGCAGCCCGCACAGGAGCGAAGGGTAAGCCCTTGCTGGCGGTTTATAGAAGAGTCGGTGGAAAGATGCATGGGGCTCTGGGATGGGTGAGGGGGACTCTGGTGCCCCTTGATGAATCATACAAGACTTCTTAGCAGAGGTATCGGCATCCTCCGTACATACAGGGGTGTCATTAGGTCCCTGTCCACTTACTAGTGTTTGTGACGACCCCAGCACTGGTCCTGGGATGTGCTCCCATCATGACCAACAGTCAGGTCGACTAGGCTTGAGAAATCTGGCCCTAAACATTCTTCCAGCTCCAACTGCGGTGTCCTGCTAGGCCTGATCGTGGGGGTAACAGATGCTGATAAAATGACATGGCAAGAGGGCGAGTATAAAAGGACATTGTTGAGAGCAGGCTTTGAGCCTGACATTTTATTTCTGCCATTAACACTGTGGGATAGTTGGAGCAGGTCATTTTGCAGATGGGGCAACTGAGGCTCAGAGAAATTATGACTCTGCCCGGGCACGGTGGCTCACGCCTGTAATTCTAGCACTCTGGGAGGCCGAGGTGGGTGGATCACCTGAGGTCAGGAGTTCAAGACCAGCCTGGCCATCATGGTGAAACCCCATCTTTAAAAAAAAGGGAGAGAAATTATGACTCCGAATGATTGATTGCTGTTCCCCCATACGGCCCCCAAGCTATCAGACAGACGTGGGGGGGGAACGGACTTCCCCACCTGACCTAGGATGTTACTATCAGCATCGTATTGGTCACCCTAAGAGAGCTTCTCCCTCACTCACCTTAGAAGTTCACCCTAAGAGAGTTTCCCCCTCACTCACCTTAGAAGTTTCCAGTCCTATCTTTCTGTAGTCTTTCTCACCCACCCCCAAAGGCTACTCTTTGAAGTTTGTTTTCATTCATGTTCACTAGCTATAAAAATCTTTTACGCAAGGATGAGGCTGGGAAACATCAAAATTTGTTTCCAAACTGAAATCGCCCACATTGGCTCTGCGGCGTCCAATCAGTAACCCTTAGTTTGACTGCTACGGGTGCTGCCTTCGGCCAGTGGACCAGTTTATTTGCTCCTGTCTTTCTCACAAGAACTCTTTAAGAGATAGTCTTGTTCGTTCCGATTTTGCAAAGTTGGAAATTAGGACTCAAAAAAGCAAAGCCACTCACCCAGGATCACATAGCTCGTATGTGCTGCTGCCAGGGCTCACACTGGAGCCTGGCTTAGCCATCACGTGCTCTTTTTTTTTTTTTTTTTTTTTAGTAACTTACCAGCCTCACTACTGCCCCATAATGAAATAAATATGTTCAAAGCAGAGTACGTGAGCTTGGAGAGTGATGCAAAGTGAATTAAGTGAAATAAAGCAAAAACAAAAAAATAGAATGCTTGATCTAATTATTTTTTCTCCCTGAGTCCCGTTTTTCTCCCAAAGTGGCCTTATGGTGTCCCCAAAAGCTGGCATCAGGAAAAGGTCCAATGGTAATCACCTTAGTGTAAAAACAGTTAAGTCCATATATCACCTCATGAGGAGTTCCTGGCTTGTCAAGAGTGAGAAGGGGCTGGGTAGTCACCTAATTTCATCCCCTCCCTTTACAAACCTCGAGGAAACCGCAAACGCGACAGAAGAATGGGCCAGCCGGGGGTTTGTTCGCCTTGGCCTCCCCCGGAATGCCTGCCCTGTCACTGGGTCCTAAGTGGCCACTCAATAAATGTTGGGCCCTTGATGAATCACCTTCCCCGCCCCCCCCATATTTGCATTTTCTCTTTATCAGTAATTGGCAGATGAAAGGCTTTGTCCTCCAGTTGAAAGAATTCCAAGCATTTGCTAAAAGTAGGGGAGGAAGTTATTTTGGACCAAAGGGGGAAGGGCCGAGACCCTGGAGCTCCCCGTGTTGGCTAATTGTCCCAGAGGAGTGGAGAGTAGTGAAGGAAGAGAGAAGGTGAAGGTGCTTATCCCAGAGATGTATTTTCTCTCGCAGGAAAACACCAGGCCAGTTGTATTGGAAACCTAATAATAGTGATTTCCTGGACCCTCCTGCTCGATCTTACAAAAGGCCCAGTCGAATCCTGTCTGAGGTACCCCCATCCATTCTCCATTCATCAAAGGTTGCTTGAGCAACTCTGTGTCCAAAGACAGAGAGGATACAAAAAGGAAGATGCGGCTCCCACTGGGACATACCCGGGCCGGTTAGGATGAGGGACCTGCCTCTCAAGGAAAGGCAGACTCTGGATGGAGCTCTCAGAAACCAGAATCCTGTTAAGAAATTGAAGTTCTCATATTCATAGTTTTCCTATTCATATATGATTATCATAGCTCCTGAATTTTTTTTTGATTGAAACAGGGTCTTTCGATGGCAGGGCACAGTGACTCATGCCTGTAATCCTAGCCCTCTGGGAGGCCAAGGCGGGCGGGTCACTTGAGGTCAGGAGTTCGAAACTAGCTTGGCCATCATGGTGAAACCCTGTCTTGACTAAAAATACAAAAGATTAGCTGGGCTTGGTAATGCATGCCTGTAATCCCAGCTACTCGGGGAGGCTGAGGCAGGAGAATCGCTTGAATCTAGGAGGCAGAGGTTGCAATGATCGGAGCTCTGGCCATTGCACTCCAAGCTGGGCGACAGAGCGAGACTTCATCTCAAAAACAAAAAAAGAGAAAGAAACAGGGTTTTGCTCTGTTGCCAGGCTGGAGTGCAGTGACACAATCTCGGCTCACTGCAGCCTCCACCTGGGTTCAGCCAGGGCTCCCACCTTAGCCTCCCAAGTAGCTGAGCTGAGTCTACAGGACTGCACGACTGGCCCAGCTCATTTTTATATTTTTGGTAGAGACAGGGTTTTGCCATGTTGCCCAGGCTGCTCTCCAACTCCTAAGCTCAAGCGATTTAATGATTTCATAGCATTTCATTGGGCAGATAAATGGTGCAAGAATGATTTAATTGGTTCCCTTTTAGATGGTATTCCATTTTTTTCTATTTTGTTTTGTTTGTTTGTTTGTATTTTGTTTTTGAGACGGAGTTTCACTCTTGTTGCCCAGGCTGGAGTGCAATGGCATGATCTCAGCTCACTGCAACCTCTGCCTCCCGGGTTCAAGCGATTCTCTTGCCTCAGCCTCCCCAGTAGCTGGGACTACAGACATTCGCCACCACGCCCGGCTAACTTTGTATTTCAGTAGAGGCAGGGTTTCACCATGTTAGTCAGGCTGGTCTCGAATTCCTGACCTCAGGTGATCCACCTGCCTCGGCCTCCTAAAGTGCTGTGCTGGGATTACAGGCATGAGCCACCGAACCCGGCCCCAGGCTTTTTCTATTTCGAAAGAGCTATACGGGATTGCGCTTTGTGCTTGACTCTGTCAGTAGGATATACATCTGAAAGTGCTCATCCACGTGTCAGATTCCTACCCTATCACCAATTATTTGTCCTTGAGAAGTCTATTTGTAAAATCCGAGCAGGTGGGACAACCTCATATCCAACTGGTATCCCCAGGAGTCTACGCAGTGCCATGCTCTTGGCAGGCACTCAGAGAGACTGGTTGAAGGGCTAACACTGCAAGCGTTGGAACCAGATGGCCTCTTCCGGGAAACCTTTGCTGATGTCCTTGGCCCCCTTTCCCCATGGATCCTTCACTCATTCCACAAATGTTTGTGGAAGGTTGATTAGGGGGAGCCTGCATCAAATCAGCCCTTTAGGTATATGTAGCCTGGTAGTGAGTTAAAACAAATTCTAGAAAGCTCTCTAAGGCTGCGCTGGCTGATGGGATACACTAGCTACATACAGCTACTTCAATTTAATTAAAATAAAATGTAAAATTCAGCTCCTTAACCCCAGTACCTACATTTGAAGGGGCTAGAAGTGACAGCAGCAAATGGTGCAGATATATGATCATTGGCGGAGCGCCATGGGTCATGCCTGTAATCCCAGCACTTTAGGAGGCTGAGGCAGGTGGATCACCTGAGGTCAGGAGTTCAAGACCAGCCTGGCCAACATGGTGAAATCCCTGTCTCTATTAAAAATACAAAAATTAAGGCCAGGGGCAGTGGCTCACGCCTGTAATCCCAGCACATTGGGAGGCCAAGGCAGGCGGATCATGAGATCAGGAGTTCGAGACCAGTCTGGCTAACATAGCGAAACCCTGACTCTACTCAAAAAATACAAAAAATTAGCTGGGTATGGTGGTGTGCAATGGTAGTCTCAGCTACTCAGGAGGCTGAGGCAGGAGTATTGCATGAACCTGGGAGGCAGAGGTTGTAGTGAGCCGAGATTGTGTCATTGCACTCCAGCTGGGGTAAGAGTGCAAGCGAGACTCCGTTTAAAAAAAAAAAGGGCTGGGTGTGGTGGCTCATACCTGTAATCCCAGCACTTTGGGAGGCCGAAGCAGGAAGATCACGATATCAGGAGTTCAAGATCAGCCTGGCCAACATGGTGAAACCCCGTGTCTACTAAAAATACAAAAATTAGCTGGGCACTGTGGTGCATGCCTGTAATTCCAGCTACTTGGGAGGCTGAGGTAGGAGAATCGCTTGAACCAGGAACCAGGAGGCGGAGGTTGCAGTGAGCTGAGATAGCACCACAGCACTCCAGCCTGGCTACAGAGCGAGACTCCATCTCAAAAAAATAAATAAATAAAAATACAAAGACCAGCATGGTGGTGTGCCTGTAATCCCAGTTACTTGGGAAGCTGAGGCAGGAGAATTGCTTGAACCCAGGAGACAGACCATTGCAGTGAGCCAAGATTGCACCACTGCAATCAAGCCTGGGCGACAGAGGGCGATTCCGTTCCAAAAAAAAAAAAGAATATCTCTAGCATCTTCTGTGGGACAGCCCTGAAGGGAGGCTTAGCATAGTGGGTGACCATGTGGGCCCTGGATTCCTATATGCTCTGGGTTCGAATACTATCATTATTTCACAGCTGTAAAATTTGGCCAAGCAACTTGACCGCTCTTTGAGCTTCAGCCATCAAAGTGGGGAATTACAACCCCTCCCTCATAGAGTTTTGGCAAGGATTTCAAAGGTACTACAAATGAGAGGGGCCTTACACAAGGACATAGGAATATTCTCAAAACTCAGGACTGAAGCCAGGCGCAGTGGCTCACGCCTGTAATCCCAGCACTTTGGGAGGCCAAGGCAGGCAGATCACCTGAGCTCAGGAGTTCAAGACCAGCCTGGGCAACATGGTGAAACCCCATCTCTACTAAACATACAAAAATTACGCAGCCATGGTGGCGCATCCCTGTGGTCCCAGCTACTCAGGAGGCTGAGGCAGGAGACTGGCTTGAACCCAGGAGGTGGAGATTGCAGTGAGCCGAGATCATGCCACTGCACTCCAGCCTGGGTGACATCCTGAGACTCCGTCTCCAAAACACAACAAACAAAAGAAAACAAGATGCAGAATACTAAAATAATACTAAATTGTGCTGACCACTTAGGTAAACCAAAAGGGATATAGCTGTATCTACATACATTCTTTTTTGGGGGGTCGGGGGACTAAGTCCCAAAACAGGAATAAAAACAAGGAATGATTAACACAAAATGCTGGAAAAGACCACTCAGGAAAGAGATGTAAACAGAGATGCTAGTGACTTTCTTCATCTATCTGTTGGGCATCTGAAACTGGTTTTAAGCATAGTTAAATATTTTTCAAATTATATTGTATGTATAAAATATTCCACCTTTTTTTTTTTGAGACTGAGTCCCGCTCTGTCGCCCAGGCTCGGAAGCAGTGGCGTGATTTCGGCTCACTGCAAACTCTGCGTCCCAGGTTCAAGCAATTCTCTGCCTCAGCTTCCCGAGTAGCTGTGATTACAGGCATCCACCACCACCCCCGGCTAATTTTTGTACTTTTAGTAGACATGGGGTATCACCATTTTGGCCAGGCTGGTCGTGAACTGACCTCGTATTCTGCCCGCCTTGGCGTCCCAAAGTGCTGAGATTATAGGCATGAGCCAACGCGACTGGCTTTTTTTCTTTTTTCTTTTATTTTTTCTTGAGATGGAGTCAGGCTCTGTCACCCAGGCTGGAGTGCAGTGACATGATCTCAGCTCACTGCAATCTCCACCTCCCAAGTTCAAGTGATTCTCCTGCCTCAGCCTCCTGAGTACCCGAGACTACAAGTGCATGCCGCCACACCCATCTAATTTTCATATTTTTAGTAGAGACGGTGTTTCACTATGTTGGCCAGGCTGGTCTCGAACTTCTGAGCTTCGGTGATCCGCCTGCCTCAGCCTCCCAAAGTGCTGTGATTACAGGCGTGAGCCATATTTTCTTGTATTATTGTATCACAGAAATATACACACCAGCTGGGTGCTGTGGCTCACCCCTGTAATCCCACCACTTTGGAAAGCTGAGGTGGGTAGATCACTTGAGGTCAGGAGTTCAAGACCACCCTGGCCAACATGGTGAAACCCCATCGCTACTAAAAATACAAAAATTAGCCAGGTGCAGTGGCACGCACCAGTAACCCCAGCTACTCGGAAGGCTGAAGTAGAAAAATCACTTGAACCTGGGAGGCAGAGGCTGCAGTGACCCGTGATCATGACACTACACTCCAGCCTGGGTAACAGTGAGGCTCCATCTCAGAAAAAAAAAAGAAAGAAATATGTTCACAGTCTCCATCTTGCTTTTCACTGACTATAATCTTGGACCCCTTCCCATGTGTTGTCTGTAGAACTGCCATTCTAGAGTATTATTTAGGCCAGGCGTGGTGGCTCACACCTATAAATCCAACATTTTGGGGGGCCAAGGCAAGGCGGATCACCTGAGGTCAGGAGTTCCAGACCAGCCTGGCCAACATGGTGAAACCCTGTCTCTACTAAAAATATAAATTAGCCATATGTATTGGCCCATGCCTGTAATCCCAGCTAATCTGGAGACGAGATAGAAGAATCGCCTGAACCCAGGAGGCGGAGGTTGCAGTGAACTCAGATTGCGCCATTGCACTCTAGCCTGGGTGACAAGAGCGAAACTCTGTCTCAAAAAAGAAAAAAAATTACCTGGGTGTGGTAGTGTGCGTCCATAGTCCCAGCTACTCAGGAGGCTGAGGCAGGAGAATCATTTGAACCCAGGAGGCAGAGGTTGCAGTGAGCCAAGATTGGGCCATTGCACTACCACCTGGCAACAGAGTGAGACTCCGTCTCACCAAAAAAAAAAAAAAAAAAAGCTATATATAGTAATATTTGTGTACATATGTGTGCCCCCTCCCCCCCCAAAAAAAAGAAAGAAAGGCTTGGAGGCCAGGTGCACTGGCTCATGTCTGAAATCCTAGCACTTGGGAGGTAGAGGAGAGTGGATTACCTGACGTTAGGAGTTCGAGACCAGCATGGCAAACATGGCGAAAACCCATCTCTACTAAAAATACAAAAATTAGCCTGGTGTGGTGGCGCACGCCTGTAATTCTAGGTACTCGGAGGCTGAGGAAGGAGAATTGCTTGAACCTGGGAGGTGGGAGGTGAGCAGAGATCTCGCCACTGCACTCCAGCCTGTGCAACGGGAGACTCCATCTCAAAAAAAAGAACACAAGGCCGGGCACGGTGGCTCACACTTGTAATCCCAGCACTTGGGGAGGCTGAGGTTAGTGGATCACCTGAAGTCAGGAGTTTGAGACCAGCCTGGCCAACATGATGAAACCCCGTCTCTACTAAAAATTCAAAAATTAGCTGGGCATGGTGGCAGGCACCTGTAATGCCAGCTACTTGAGAGGCTGAGGCAGGAGAATTGCTTGAATCCTGGAGGTGGAGGTTGCAGTGAGCCTAGATTGTGCCATTGTACTCCAGCCTGGGCAACAGAGCAAGACTGTCTCAAAAAAAATAAAAGAAAGAAAGAAAAGCTTGGAATGACATGGCAAACCATTATCTTTGATCCCCTTAGGAGGAAAGAAAATTTTAAGAGGGTTATATTTATATATTATCTGCATCTTTAACAACCATTGTGACCTTTTAAATTTATTAAATATTTCAAACATAATGAAAGATATATAAAATAAATAAGGCCCAGCGAGGTGGATCATGCCCATAATGCTAACACTTTGGGAGGCCAAGGCAGCCAGATCACCTAAAGCCAGACGTTCCAGACCAGCCTGGCCAACGTGGCGAAGCCCTGTCTCTACTAAAAATACAAAAGTTAGCCGGGTGTGGTGGCACACACCTGTGATCCCAGCTACTCAGGACGCTAAGGCAGGAGAATTGCTTGAACTCATGAGGCCGAGGTTGTAGTGAGCTGAGATTGTGCCACTGCACTCCAGCCTGGATGACAGAGTGGGGCTCCCTCTCAAAAAGAAATGAATAAATAAATAAATAAAATAAAGGCTTGTGTATCTGGCATCCCGTGTTGCCAAATGATTGAGATTTGCCATATTTGTATGACCTTTGCAATCTGAAACAAACATTCTTATTTGTTTTAATCTGGGAGGACAACAGACCATACTATTTCTGTTAAAATGATTGGGGTCCCCAAAGACTTTGTCTTTTTACTCCGCAGTCTTTTGTGGATTGAGTAAAAGAACTAAGGAAGGCCAGGTGCTGTGGCTTAGCCCTGTAATCCCAGCATTTTGGGAGGCCGAGGCAGGTGGATCACCTGAGGACAGGAGTTTGAGACCAGCCTGGCCAACACAGGGAAACCACATCTCTACTAAAAATACAAAAATTAGCTGGGCATGGTAGCACTCAGTGGCCTGTAATCCCAGCTACTAGGTGGGCTGAGGCAGGAAGATCACTTGGGCCCGGGAAGTGGAGGTTGCAGTGAGCTGCGATTTTGACACTGCCACTGCACTCCAGCCTGGGCAACAGAGCCAGACTCCATCTCAAAAAAAAAAAGTCTCTTTGGATTGATGGCACTAACCAATGGACATAAAAATCCAAGCATTACTGCATCATGCTCAATTGTCATTGGTTGACGATCCCCGGGGAGGGCTCTGTGGGCTGGCAGTTAACCCTTTCAGGGAAAACCAAGTCTTTTGCATTTCTTTTATTTGAAAGTTGAAGTAGCAACAGATGAAAAGCCTAGAAAAGTCCTCGGACTTTCCAATCCCACCTTTCAGTCTTAGCCCAGGAAGCAGAATTTTGCCCCACAAAGGAAGAGAGGGACAGATTTCCTGGAGAAAAGTTTTGAGCTTTTAAAACTGGGAATCCGCTGACCTTGCTGAGTAAGAGAGGTTGATTCGCTTTTTGTGCTGTTGGAACAGAGACCAGTGTTGGAGATGATTCCATTAATCTTGCAAAGTGATCAGTCACTGGGAGGATTGAATTGCATTTCCTGCCTAAAGATGTAGAGACAGATGACCTTTGCTGCAGCCCTCAGACCCCCAGTTCACAGCTGGGGAGAGGATGTGTCAGCATTTACTTTCAGGTCTCACCCTGCCCTTTGTTCAAAA
Organism: Cheracebus regulus; assembly: GCA_963574635.1. Lineage (NCBI taxonomy): Eukaryota > Metazoa > Chordata > Mammalia > Primates > Pitheciidae > Cheracebus > Cheracebus regulus. Next base: position 53,445 of record CAUYQU010086814.1, read on the forward strand.
TTCAAACTCTTTTGTGTTTAGGCTGCTGTTCGGGGTTTTGTAGTTGTTGATACTGCTGACTTTTCTAACCGCCCACATCCTGCAACTTCTGAGAAACAAACTCTATTTGGTAGAAGATAAAATCTGGAGGTGCCTCGGAGAGGGAATCTTAAGAGGCCATGGGCCTTTAGACTTTAATTACTGCTCCGCGCCTTCCTGGACTCCCTAGGCTGAACTGGAGTCCAGCAAATGAATAACAATGTTTCATGTTTATATGGCTCCACTACAAAAAAGCTTTTACATGCATTACCTCATGGAAGAGGCACTGCTAAAGCAGACGTGTTTACATAAATGAACATCCGAAATTCCTAAATGTAGGCAGCTGCATGACCTTGGACAAAGTGCCCAAACTTGAGTCTCAGTTTTCTCATCTGTAAAATGGGGTTGCATGAGAGTTACCAGAGGGGCCAGGCTCGGTGGCTCACGCCTGTGATCCCAGCACTTTGGGAGGCCAAGGCAGGTGGATCACCTGAGGTCAGGTGTTTGAGACCAGCTCAGCCAACATGGCGAAACCCCACCTCTGCTAAAAACATAAAACATAGCTGGCCGTGGTGGCGCATGCCTGCAATCCCAGCTACTTGGGAGGCTGAGGCAAGGGAATAGATTGAACCTGGGCGGCGGAGGTTGCAGTGAGCTGAGATCATGCCACTGCACTCCAGCCTGGTGACAAAGCGAAACTCTGTCTCAAAAAAAAAAAAAAACCTGTTGAATTGAAACCCAGAACCCCGATTCCTCCTCCCGAAGTCCCAAAACTACTCACCCTCTGGAAATCTCAGAATAACCGCTGAAAATTTCTCTTTTCCTGGACAACCAAATTCTGACACCCTTTACAGTGGCGTCTGTGGCTTCTAACCCTCCTTGAAATGACATTCATTAATCCCACAGCTATTTATCGAGTGCCTCTTTGATTCACACACAGAGCAACCTTAGGCAGGCACTGTGGCTCATACCTGTAATCCCAACATTTTGGGAGGTCAAGGTGGGCGGGTTTCTTGAGCCCAGGAGTTAGAGACCAATCTGGGCAACACAGTGAAACCCCATCTCTACAACACAAAAACAAAACACAGAAGCCTTGATAGGAAACCCTCCTCTTTCTCCCTCGTCACCTATTTATGGCAGAGAGTAGGATGTTCTCCCTGGCGAGGCTGAGATGCTCTGTAATGAAGACATTGGCTCTTATCCCCAACCTGAATAGACAAAATTCTGAGCTGGCTCCCTTACAAACTGAGAGCGGGTGAGTTCACCTCTACTCTCACGCAAAACTCTTTCTCATTCAGAACACCTCTCACAACGATAATAAAATACTCAGGTGTCCACAGTCTAACACCACTCACTTAATAAAAGGAAAAGTTACCCTGTAATCCCAGCACTATGGGAGGCCAAGGCAGGAGGATCGCTTCAGAGCCCAGAAATTGGGACCAGCCTGGACAACATACTAGGCCCTGTCTCTATTTAAAAAAAAAAAGAAAAGAAAAGTCTGAGGAGACCAGCCTTGTCTGTCTTCACTGTTTATTTTCAGGTCCTAGGAGCCAGCTCCTAAAACATACTCAACAAATGTTTGTTGAACAAATGAATTCCTCAACCTCCAAAACTATGTATATTTTCAGCTTGATCAACTAATCCTTAAAGTGAACCTCTTTGAAGAAGTTACCAGCCAGGCACAGTAGTTCACGCCTATAATCCCTGCACGTTGGGAGGCTGAGCCGGGAGAATCGCCTGAGGTCAGGAGCTTGAGACCGGCTGACCAACAGGTTGAAACCCTGTCCCTACTAAAAATATGAAAATTAGCTGGGCGTGGTATCAGGTGCCTGTAATCCCAGCTACTCAGGAGGCTGAGGCAGGAGAATCACTTGAACCTGGGAGGCGGAGGTGGCAGTGAGCTGAGATCACACCACTGCACTCCAGCCTGGGCGACAGAGTGAGACTCCATCTCAAAAAAGAAAAAAGCCCGGCATCGTGGCTCACGCCTGTAATCCCAACACTTTGGGAGGCCAAGGCAGGTGGATCACGAGGTCAGGAGTTTGAGACCAGCCTGGCCAACATGATGAAACCCAGTCTCTACTAAAAATACAAAAATTAACTGGGTGTGGTGGCACACACCTGTAGTCTCAGCTACTCAGGAGGCTGAGGCAGGAGAATTTCTTGAACCGGAAGGTGGAGGTTGCAGTGAGCCAAGATCATGCCACTGCACTCCAGTCTAGCGACAGAGCAAGTCTCAAAAAACAAAATTTAAAAAAAAAAAAACATACTCAACAAATGTTCGTTGAATGAATGAATTCCTCACCCTCCAAAACTATATTTTCAGCTTGACCAACTAATCCTTAAAGCATACCTCTTTGAAGAAGATAGTACCCGGCAGACGTGGAGGCTCACACCTGTAATCCTAGCACTCTGGGAGGCCGAGGTGGGTGGATTGCCTGAACTCAGGAGTTCCAGACCAGCCTGGGTAACACGGTAAAACCTTGTCTCTACTAAAATACAAAAAATTAGCCAGGCATGGCCCCAGGCACCTGTAGTTCCAGCTACTTGAAAGGCTGAAATAGGAGAATTGCTTGAACCTGGGAATCGGAGGTTGCAGTGAGCCGAGATCGCGCCACTCCAGCCTGGGCAACAGAGCAAGACTCCATCTCAAAAAAATTAAAAAATTTTAAAATTTTAAAAAAGAAGATACTAAGGTTCTTAGAGGTATAAAAAGTATGTTGGTGTGCCTGGGGGAGGCAGGGAACACCTTTCTGGCTCCAAAGCCCAGGCTCTCACCTACTCTGTTCCCCTTGTTGATGACACTGCCACCCTTGTTGATGACATCTGCTGCACAGACACTGAGTCATGGGGACCAGCCTTCATGGCCCGCAGCTGAGGCCTAAATACATGTCCCCTGCGTCCTCCACTGGCACGACCCAGCAGTCTGGGAGGCACCTCAAGCTCCTGAGGCCGGGTGGAAGAGGGGGGCCTCTGTTTGCCCGTGACAGTCGCTTCCTCGGTGGCAGGCTGTGGCTAATTACTAGGCAGCCTGCCTCATTGGGTCTCCCTGCCTGCTGAAGGGGGCAGGAAGCAGAACCCACCGTGGGAGTAGAGCCAGGACTGGTGGGCCTGGGAGCCGCCAACAGTCCCAGAAAATCCTAGGAAGCCTTTGCCTTCTGCTCCTGGTCTGTGGAATTGATTCATCAGCCTGAGCCTCCGCTCCAGCCTCTGCACCTGCTTTTCCCATAGCGATTCCTCGGCATCTGCCCTGGCACCTCATGGATGCATCACGAGGGCTTTTGGCGGCCTCTAATCACAGGGGTTGACCTACCCGCTTGCCAGGTCTTAAGCTCTTGGGAGAAAGTTTGATGCTCTTGGTGTTTCGACCTCCATCCTAGGCACTGGGTAGAAACACAGCCAAGAGCGATTGCAGGATGGGTCCCTCCAGGATGCTGACGCCTCAGCCTACGCACTGTGAGTCCCTGGGAAAGTTACTCCACCTCTCTGAACCTCCTCCTCACTTACACAGTGGGAAAAGTAATGGACATAGGAAGATGAAACAAAAGACATGGAGACCACACGTATCATCTTATGTTCCTTGTTCCTTTTTCTTTTTTTGATGGGGGGAGCTGGAGTGCAATGGCATGATCTCGGCTCACTGCCACCTCTGCCTCCGGGATTCAAAGGATCCTTCCCCCTCAGCCTCCTGAGAAGATGGGACCACAGACACACGCCACCATGCCTGGCTAATTTTTTTTTTTTTTTTTGTATTTTTAGTAGAAGTGGGATTTTACCATGTTGGCCAGGCTGGTCTTGAACTACTGGCCTCAAGTGATCCGCCCACCTGGGCCTCCCAAAGTGCTGGAATTACAGGCGTGAGCCCCCCCACCCAGACCCTCATTAACTTTTCTGTTTTCACTCTATCACTAATCACCATTGATCATATTATCTACATATCTATATATCTATTAGATTGGCACAAAAGCAATTGCTTTTTTTTACCATTACTTTCTTTTTTCTTTTTCTTTTTCTTTTTTTATTTTTTTGAGACAGAATCTTGTTCTGTCACCAGGCTGGAGTGCAGTGGCGTAATCTCAGTTCACTGCAACCTCAGCCTCCCAGGTTCAAGCGATTCTCCTGCCTCAGCCTCCTGAATAGCTGGAACTACAGGCGTGCGCCACCACACCCAGTTAATTTTTGTATTTTTCGTAGAGATGGGTTTTCACCATGTTGGCCAGGATGGTATTGATCTCTTGACCTCATGAACCACCTGCCTTGGCCTCCCAAAGTGCTGGGATTACACGCGTGAGCCACCACGCCCGGCTTGCCATTACTTTCAGTGGCAAAAACTGCAACTACTTCTGTGCCAACCTAATACATGGAGACAGGGTCTGTCCCTGTCACCCAGGGTGCCGGAGGGCAGTGGCACAATCACAGCTCACTACAACCTCCAATTCCTGGGCTCAAGTGATCCTCCCGCCTCAGTCTCCCAATTACCTGGGACTACAGGCATGCACCACTACACCCAGCCAGTTTTTTTTGTTATTTATTTATTTACTTATTTATGAGATGGAGTTTCGCTCTTGTTGCCAAGGCTGGAGTGCAATGGCGCGATCTCAGCTCACCACAAACTCTGCCTCCTGGGTTCAAGCGATTCTCCTACCTCAGCCTCTAAGTAGCTGGGATTACAGGCATGTGCCACCACGCCCGGCTAATTTTGTATTTTTAGTAGAGACAGAGTTTCTCCTGGTCTTGAACTCTGGACCTCAGGTAATCCACTTGCCTCAGCCTCCCAAAGTGCTGAGATTACAAACGTGAAAAACTGCGCCCAGCCTGTTTGTTTTTGAGACAGAATTTTGCTCTCGTCCCCCAGGCTGGAGTGCAATGGCATGATCTTAGATCACTGCAACCTCTGACTCCTGGGTTTGAGTGATTCTCCTGCCCCAGCCTCCCAAGTAGCTAGGATTACAGGCGTCTGTCACCATGCCCGGCTAATTTTGTTTTTGTCTTTGTTTTTTGAGATGGAGTCTCGCTATGTTGCCCAGGCTGGAGTGCAGTAGTGTGATCTCAGCTCACTGCAACCTCCGCATCCTGGGTTCAAGCAGTTCTCCTGCCTCAGCCTCCCGAGTAGCTGGGATTACAGGTGCCTGTCACCACACCAGGCTAATTTTTTAATTTTTAGTAGAGACAGGGTTTCAGCATATTGGCCAGGCTGGTCTCGAACTCCTGACCTTGTGATCCACCTGCCTCACGATGCACAGTCCCTATTATATATTTTACTTAACTGATTTTCTTTAGTTTTTACTCCTCCCAATGGGATGTCTGTTTTGTTTACCTCCCTATCTCCAGTCCCTAGAACAGAGCTTGGTTCCTGGTGGGTTCTCAGTAACTATTTTAATTAAATGAATAGATAGATATAAAAAGGTACCCAATAATGGTAGGTATCAAACTTAGTCTCTAGACTCCAACAGAAAGCAGTGTAATTTAAGATGGGCACATTAGCTCAAGCCTGTAATCCCAGCACTTTGGGAGGCTGAGGCGGCGGGCATATTGCTTGAGGTCAGGAGTTCAAGACCAGCCTGACCAACATGGTAAAACCCTGTCTCTACTAAAAGTACAAAAATTTGCCAAGTATGATGGCACGCACCTGTAGTCCCAGCTACTTGGGAGCCTGAGGCAGGAGAATCGCTTGACCCTGGGAGGATTGCAGTAAGCCAAGTTCTGACAGAGCCAGACTCCATCTCGAAAAAATAAATAAAAGAAGGAAAGATTGGGAGCCCGAAGCGGGCGGATCACAAGGTCAGAAGATTGAGACCATTCTGGCCAACATGGTGAAACCCTGTCTCTACTAAAATTAAAAAAAAATTAGCCAGGTGTGGTGTCGGGCACCTGCAGTCTCAGCTACTCCAGAGGCTGAGGCAGGAGAATTGCCTGAACCCGGGAGGTGGAGGTTGCAGTAAGCCGAGATTGCACCATTGCCCACTGGCCTGGTGGCAGCAGATTAAGACTCCATCAAGGACAGGCAGGGAAGGGACGGGGAGGGAAGGGACGGGAGGGGAGGGGCGGGGAGGGGAAGGGAGGGAAAGGAAGAGGGAGGGATGCGAGCAGTGTAGTTGGAACAGGGAAAATGCAGCTCATAATAGGAGGTACAGGTTAGGAGCTCTGGCTGAGAAATCCCATCTGTACCATGTACCAACTGAGTGACCTGGAACAAATGTATGACTTCACCTTCCTGAGGCACAGTCTCCTCATCTGTCAAATGGAGGTGATATAGGACCTCCCAGGTAGGATGTGAGCATGCAGGAGACAGTAAATGAAAAGCACTTAGCAGAGTGCCTGGTGCATAATAAGTGCTCAGTAAACACTGGCCCACACTGTTCATTATAGTAATACTCAGATGAGGGGAACCTCTGAGTCAATTAGACAGTTGCTAAGCACTTAAAATATGTCACCGGCTAGCAAGTTCAATGAACATTTATTGACCTAAATCTGTGAACTCTTTAAGGGAAGGGACTCTGTCTACATTGTCATAATCCTGTCCCAGAAGATGCTAATTAATGTGAAAACACGCTGGAAAAGTTACATCCTGAACTCAAATACGAGTTAGAATACAGAAGACCTATTAGAGTGATAACTAACATGCGCCAGGCATGCTATTGGGTGTTGGAGAAAGGGCAGTGAGCTTAAACACGGGAACTTACAGCTTAGCAGGGCAGGCAGACTGTTCCAAGAGTTCCACAGATAGAGAGGAAACACTGCAACTGATACCTATCACACAGGAGACATATGTGATGCTGTGAGTTCCATAATACGGAGGGAGGGAGGGTTGACCTGCTCTGGGATTGGGGAGGGAGTGATGCCTAGAACTGAGCTCTGAAGAAAAGATCTTTGCTAGGCTGAGTGTTGGGGGAAGTATACTCAGCAGACCAAATGGCAGATGGAGGCCAGGACTTCAAGACCAGCCTGGCCAACATGGTGAAACCCCGTCTCTACTAAAAATACAAAATTTAGCTGGGTGTGGTGGTGCACGCCTGTAATCCCTGCTACGCAGGAGGCTGAGGCAGGAGAATCATTTGAACCAGGAGGCAGAGGTTGCAGTGAGCCAAGATTGTGCCATTGCACCGTAGCCTGGGCAACAGAGCAAGACTCTGTCTCAAAAAAAAAAAAGAGAAAGAAATGGCATGTGTGATTGGGGTGCACATGTGCTACAGGGTCCAAGACAAGGCCCATATGGCAGAAGCGTAGTGAGCTGACGGTGGGGTTGGGATGAAATAAACTGCAAAAGTAGTAGACACGATGAGAGAGATCCAAGATGGCCGACTACTAGCAGCTGAGGGTTGTAGCTCCCAGAGAAAGCGCACAGAGCGAGAGGACGCCGCACTTTCAGACAAAGTTTTGTTGCTTACGGACTAGGAGATTCCCAGCGGAGGAGCCCCACGGGTCGCCAGCGTGACTCTTGTGGCTGGCGTGGCAGTTTTGCCAGGACTTCGGCACGGCGGTTCTCGGTGCAGAGTAAACGGGACTAGGTCCCCTTTTGATCGACGCTTGGATCTCCGGGAAGGCACAGTCACCTATTTACATGATTGAAATAAGGATTCAGGAGGGAAGCCAGACCGGAGACCCCCGAGCAGAAAAGCAC
>CAUYQU010086817.1:0-11429 GCA_963574635.1 Cheracebus regulus
GACCAGCCGAGCGGTCTGTCCATATACTCCGTACCGGGAAGCGCTGCGCTGGGGCACCGGCAAAACAGCCACACAGGTCAAAAGAGTCGCGCTGGCGACCCGTGTGGCTCCTCTGCCGGGAATCTTCCAATCTGTGGGCAACAAAAATTCATCGGAAAGTGCGGCGTCCACTCGTTCTCCGCGCTTTCACTGGGAGCTACATTCCTGAGCTGTTGCTAATCGGCTATCTTGGATCTCTCCTCAACTCAACTTTCTTAGTGGCAGTTGTAGACATATTGCCTGGTTAACTTTGAATACTTCAGTGTGTTCCTAAAAACAAGGATGTAACCACAATATAGTACCAAAATCAAGAAATTTAACACATGGATACAGTCCTCTGGTCTCATCCACAGTTTGTTCTCCAGCTTCAACAGTTGTCCCCATAATGGCCTGGTTGGCAGTTTTGTTCATGGTCCAGAATCGAAGACATCATGCATTTCATTTGGTTGTCAAGTGTCTTTACTGTCTGTTAATACACACTAGCAACACAGTCTTGCTTGGTCTTTTATGATCTTGACATTTTTTAAGAACACATACCCTCAACTGTCCATTGTCAAATCACCTGAGGAGAGCACTTCAATTTTAGTTAATCATTTTTGCAAGTTTAGTTGTTTTAGCTGCTACAAAAAAAGTACAAGTCTTTTAAAAAGGAATAAAATTTTGACATATGCTACAACACGGACGATCCTTGAAACATCATGCTAAGTGAAATAAACCTGTCACTAAAGGGCAAATATTGTATGATGCTACTTGCATGAGGCACCTAGGGTAGTTAAATTCACAGAGACAGAAAGTAAAATAGTGATTACCAGGGACTGGGGGAGGATAGAAAGGGGAGTTGGTGCTTAACGGGTATAGAATTTCAGTTTGGGAAAATGAGAAATTTTTACAGTACTGATAGTTGGACAAGAATGCAAATGTTCTTAATGCCACTGAATTGCATGCTTTAAAATGATTATAAGTTTTATGTAATGTGTATTTTTGCTACAATTTTTTACAAGAGAGTGGGTCCTCAATGTGTAAATAAAATGTAAATTAAAATAACAACAACAACAACAACAGCAAAACACAAGGCAGTTCTTTATTTTGTAGATGACCCTTAATTTGAGTTTTTCGGCTGTTTCCTTATGATCCCAGTTGGAGTATGCATTTTTGCCACAGATACCCCAGGAGTAATAATGTCCTGTTTTTCCCAGGGTGCCATATTAAGAGGCATGTGATATTGGCTTCTCTGTTATTGGTGATATTAACATCAGTCCTTTGGATCATATGATGTCTCTTAGATATCTCTCCTAAAAACTTTCCCACTGTAATTAATAAGTAGTTTGGGGATGGGAGAAATGGTTTTAAACTTTTAAAATACCTATTTGCCTTCAATCCTTCATTCACTGGTTTTACCATTCATTGATGATTCTTGTCTGAGTCAATTTATGATTATTATGAGTATCAAATGATGGCTTTCTAACTCCATCACACTTATATTTAAGGGTTGACATTCTATTTCCTTTTCTACACAGATTCATTTAATTATTTATTTTCATATAGCATAATGGATTCCTGTTTTATTCAATGGATTACAATCAATTACTTTCATTATTTGTTTTGATGCTCAAATTCTATCGTATTTATTCACTGGGAACCCCTTCAAGCTGGCCCCTGTATCCTTTTGACATAAACCCATTGGCACTGGAAGTTATTACAGGTTCACCTTTACTTGTCTTGCCACAGTCCTAGAACCACCCACTTTTCCACAGTGCAATCATTCCTTTTATTGAAGAATGGTACTTAGAAACACAGTTCTAGGTGATTATGGCTTCTGGGCCTTCTAAATAGACAATGTGGATAGAACTAGGAAAAAAAAATACACACATACATATGTATATGTAATTATCTTTTAAAAGCCAAGAATTTGGTAGTCCTTCCTAAAAATTATATTCATCCCAACAGGATACATGATCTAGGTTAAATTTTCCCTGCCTATCTGATATCGATTATTATTACTAGTTATTTTTTTATCTGTCTATTAAGCTGTGAGATCCTTCAGAAGAGAAACTTTATATTTTTTGTCATCCTTGTATTCCCATTGCCTAGGAAAATAGTCTGGTACAGATTAGTTACTAGTATTAATTCCTAGGATTGTTGGGTGAAATGATGGTTGGATGAAACAATGGTTAGTTAGGATCATTGGGTAGGAGGACTATTGGGTAGGATGGAGATTGGGTGGAAGTATAATGAGATGGGAGAATAGTTGATTAGGATCTTTAGGTAGGAGGATGTTTGGGTAGAATGGAGAATCGGTGGAAGTGTATAGTTGGATGGAAGGATAATTGGTTGGGATCATTGGGTAGGAGGATTTTTGGGTAGAATGGAGATTGGGTGGAAGTGTATAGTTGGCTGGAAGGATAGTTGGTTAGGATTGTTGAGTAGGAGTACTGTTGGGTAGAATAGGGATTGGGTGGAAGTGTATAGTTGGATGGAAGGATAGTTGGTTGGGGTCGCTGGGTAGGAGGATTGTTGGGTAGAATGGAGATTGGGTGGAAGTATAATTGCATGTGAGGATGGTTGGTAAGGATCTTTGGGAAGGTGGATGGTTGGCTGGAATGGAGATTTGGTGGAAGTGTATAGTTGGATGGAAGGATAGTTGGTTGGGATAGTTGGGTAAGAGGATTGTCGGGTAGAATGGAGATTGGGTGGAAGTATAGTCAGATGGGAGGATGGTTGGTTAGGATCTCTGGGTAGTAGGATGGTTGGGTGGAATGGAAATTGAGTGGAAGTATAATTGGCTGGGAGGATGGTTGGTTAGGATCTTTGGATAAGAGGACCATTGGGTGGAATGGAGATTTGCTGGAAGTGTATAGTTGGTTGGAAGGATAGTTAGTTAGGATTGTTGACTAGGAGGACTGTTGGGTAGAATGGGGATTGGGTGGAAATGTATAGTTGGATGGAAAGATAGTTGGTTAGGATCATTGGGTAGGAGGACTGTTGGGTGGAATGGAGATTGGGTGGAAGTGTAGTCAGATAGAAAAATAGTTGGTTAGGATTGTTGGGTGGGAGAACTGTTGGGTAGAATGGAGATTCGGTGGAAGTGTATAGTTGGATGGAAGGATAGTTGGTTGGGATCATTGGGTAGGAGGACAATTGGGTAGAATGGAGATTGGGTGGAAGTATAGTCACATGGGAGGATAGTTGGTTAGGATCTTTGAGTAGGAGCATGGTTGGGTAGAATGGAGGTAGGTGGAAGTGTATAGCTGGGTGGAAGGATAGTTGGTTGGGATCATTGGGTAGGAGGATTGTTGGGTAGAGCAGAGATTGGGTGGAAGTATAGTTGGATGGGAGGATGGTTGGTTAGGATCTTTGAGGAGGAGGACTGCTGGGTAGAATGGAGATTCGATGGAAGTGTATAGTTGGATGGAAGGATTGTTGGTTGGGATTGTTGGGTAGGAGGACGGTTGGGTAGAATGTAGATTGGGTGGAAGTATAGTCAGATGGGAGGATGGTTGGTAAGGATCTTTGAGTAGGAGGATGGTTGGGTGGAATGAAGTTTGGGTAGAAGTATAGTTGGATGGAAGAATGGTTTTCATGCAATAGGATTTGGGTTAGGGGATGGTTGCATGAGCGGAGTTGTTAAGTGGAAGAATTATTAAGATAAAGGATTATTATGTGGAAAGACGTTTGTGTGGGAGGTGATCTGCATGTCTTATTTAGCAATGTATGTCTTTTTTGTTAGACTTCTGTACTCATTGCATTTAGGAAGTGTTTAAGAAATTATTTTAGTTCCATTTGGTCTTTCAGATAGTAGGTGTTCATTCAGTATGTATTGATTGTCTGAATATGACTTTCAGAAACAGGAATGGATGATTTATCTTTGGATTCTTGGCATTCTCATAGTGCTCAGCTTGGCATAAATACATATTTAATATTCAATTTGACAGTAAGTCAGTTAAAAAACCACATCAACATAATATCGCCCCTATTTAGCTTATCAAGAAAACTAAGGCTGTGTATTAGTTCCTTCAACACTGAGTGTAGACTTGATTCATTCTCTCTGGATATGTAGTTGCCCCGAAATTATTCAAGTAGCGGTCTCTTTTTGGCACGTATATCAAGAATGGAGGGCATTGTTTAGCTTTGTATTTATTCATTGGCTCATGTAATCAGGAAACGAACTTTCACACTGGAAGAAGGGTTACACCACACAATTTGGGACCATTTCGTGATCAGGCAATTAAGGCTAGAAATAATTCTTTTAGGGGTAGATAGACGTTCTGAATACCTGTTTTATCCATTTCTGTTTTCTCACACTAATGAAATAAGTAGTGAATTCTTCTCACACTGATAATGTGAAAGGAAAGGAAATCCAATATTTTGGGCTATATTTTTCTTTGATTTTTGGATCTGTTATGTGTTCTGGTGTCTTTAGAGAAAATGTTCATATTTGAACCTTAGAAGAGAAGACAAGTGTTGTGTAATGTATGTAAGAACAAGAAGAGACAATGCTCTAGCTGAAAATGTCTTTTTTCCCAGTAGTTTATATCCTGGCCAAGTGTTCTTCTGCAAAGCGACCAAGAAACATTTTCCCATCCTGCTTTAAGAACAAAGAAACTGTTATTGCTACCGGCTGGTATTGAGTAATTGTACATAGGTGGGGTGGGTTGAAGGCAATCTGAATTATAAAATGCCTTCCTTTGAAGTCAAATCAATTTTTATTCTTAATCTGTGAACATGAGATGGGAACAAATAACTTCTGAGTGAAATAAAGATTTCTTAGCCTGTCAAGATTTATCTTATCAGGCTGAAGAGGTGGGATTCCTGTTAGCAACTGGCAGTTTTAAAAATCCATTTGCCTGAGGAAGTGTGAAAACAGTCTGCAGAACAAAGACACTGAGCTATTGCTGCACTGAGTGCTTATTTGCTCCTTTTTTTACATTTCCTGCTTGAGACCTCGCCAGGTCCAACTTTAAAACATTTGCAGGCTAATGGGAGTGTGTGCACAGGGAGTATCAGAAATCATTTCCTTAGGGGAGGAGGTGTTTTGTGGTGCAAAATGTTGAGGTTCTGTTGCCAAAACACCAACTGAAATAGGGTATTTTCTGTGAACTTCATGGGTGGCTTTCAGAGGGAATTCTCCATGTCATTCTCTGATGTATTTTACTGGCCCTTGTTTTGCCAGAGTGGGAAAAAAAAAATCCACCTTCCTCGTTTTATTTCTCTTTTAACAAAGAAAGCCAAAATAATTCTGTAAATGAAAGTCATGCACATGTGGAACTTTAGGTGCAGCTCCAGAGTATTTTTTTTTACCCTCTTACAAAACAAAGCCAAAAGAAGAAAACTACTATTTCTCTAATGTTTTTGGGCAGAGGATCGTTTCCAGGCAGGGGAAAATGCTAAAGCCTGTGTAGTGTCTCTTTCCGCTCATTTGAAAATGCTCTAGGAATATAAGAGACCCCTGTGGATTCTCTGCCCCTTCTGTGATGTGTGCAATCACGTGATTGCTGGACAGCCCCCTTGGAAGCTGGCCAGCCCAGCCTCTTCAGCGTCCAGATGGGAACCCGGAGGCGCATCTCACAGAGGACCGTTGATTAACCCAAGGTCACCCGGTTCTGGTTTGTGGAGCTAGAATGCATACCCAGAGGTTTCCAGAACTTCAGCACAAAGGGTATCCATGATGAACAGAAATTTCCCTAGCCCTTCTATCTCCTGTCCCCTGCATAAACAGTGCAAATAACACACTCCCTCCTTGGCTAGGACCCAGAAAAGTATTATCATACAGATGTCTTCCTGTGCTTTGGGGGACCCGCAGAGCTGCCACTGAACTTGGATGACTCTTTGGATCACACTACTGCCTCCAGCTCCCCTCCCCCCTTTATTTCATGGCTTTCATGACTCAGTCGTTCCATTTGAGCTCATTTACCACATGTATAGGGGTACATTCCTTGAATTCTCAGACCAAGGTAAGCCCCGTGCCATGATTTCTTCTTCTTTTATGACGATTTCTCCTATCACATTTATCCCAGTGGAAGTTGCATATTGATATCTGTGATTCTTTGAGTGTTCTCTCTTTCCCCCTAGACTTAAGATCCTCAAGATCAGTGGTCTTGTCATTTATGTTCCTGCTACGTCCTATAGCCTGGCACTTAGTGGGAGGTGTGTTTTGTTTTTTTGTTTTTTTGTGAGACAGAGTCTTGCTTTGTCGCCCAGGCTGGAGTGCAGTGGTGTGATCTTGGCTCACTGTAACCTCTGCCTCCTGGGTTCAAGAAATTCTTCTACCTCACTCACAACCACAGCACACCCGGCTAATTTTTGTATTTTTAGTAGAGATGGGGTTTCACCATATTGTCCAAGCTGGTCTTGAACTCCTGACCTTGTGATCTGCCCGTCTTGCCCTCCCAAAGTGCTGAGATTATACACGTGAGCCACTGTGCCAGGCCTGGTTTTTTCTTTCTTTCTTTTTTTTTTTTGCAAGTGCCACAGCAAAGTATCACAAACTAGGTGGGTTTAACAACAACAACAAAAAAAAAACAGCAGATACGCATTCTCTCGCTGTTCTAGAACCCAGAAGGCTGAAATCAAGGTGTTAACAGGGACATGATCCCTCTGAAGCCATTAAGGGCAAATTCTTCCTTGCCTTTTCCAGTTTCTGGTAGTTGCTGGCGTTCCCTGGCATTCTGTGGCTTGCAGCTGCATTTCTGAAAGCTGCATCCTTCCCAGCCTCTGTTTACATTGGCGTCTGTTCACATCATCTGTCCTCTACATGTGCATCTCTGTGTCCAGATTTTCTTCCATTTGTAAAACCACCAGTTCTTAGTTTAGGGCCCTAACTCATGGTTTCATGACCCCTGTGTTAGTTTCCTAGACTACAATAAGAAGTATCACAAGCTCAGTGGCTTAAAACTACAGAAATACATTTTCTCACCGTCCTGGACACTAGAAGTCTGAAATCAGGGTATTAGCAGGGCCGTGCATTCTTCAAAGGACCTAGGGAAGAATTCTTGCTTTCCTCTTCCAGCTTCGAGTAGTCCTTGGGAATCTGGCAACCCTCAGCTTCGCAATGTGTCACTCTGCTCTCCGGCTTGGCCATCACCTGGCCTTCCCTGTGTGCTTCCGTGTCTACAAACTTCCCTCTTCTTACAGAGATACCGGTCCTCAGACTGGGCATGTCGGCTCACACATGTAATCCCAGTACTTTGGGAAGCTGAGGTAGGTGGATCACTCTGAGCTCAGGAGTTCGAGACCAGCCTGGGCAACATGGAAAAACTCCACCTCTACAAAAAGAAATATTAAAACTTAGCTGGGCATGGTGTCTTGTGCTTGGATGCCCAGCTACTCGGAGGCTGAGGTTAGAGGATCACTTGAGCCTGGGAAACGGAGGTTACAGTGAGCCAAGGTCATGCAGCTGCCACTCCAGCTGGGCAACAGAGTGAGACCCTATCTCAAAAAGAAAAAAACGACATCAGGCCCTAGATTTAGGGCTTATCTTAATTCAACATGACCTCATCTTAATTACGTCTATAAAGAGCCTATTTCCAAATAAGCCCACATTCTGACATTCTGGGATGCTGTGAATTTCTGGGGGATGTTATCCAACCCAGTGTATAAGGCAGTATACATTTACTGAATGCATGAATGAGTGCAGCGCTGTGAGCCCCAGCAAATCTCAGCTTGGAGAATTGAGTCGGTGTGCCTGCGTAGAATCTAGAACAACAGGCACTTCAGTGGAATTTGGGAAGGGTCAGGGTCTGTGTTGACAGAAATGGGAAAAATCCTCCGAGCGCCTCACCCTCTCTTAAAAGACTCCTCAAGATTGCTTTGCTGTTCACTCCTCTGCAGAGTGTTGTTAATATGTCTATTTAAATGCAAATTTTGACTTTCTGTCTGTAATCATATAAAATGTTTGGCACTAAAATTTTAATCAGGAATGTAATTTTATATAGAGGCAGTAATGGAGTGGTAGCCACACATAACAGAATGAAGCTTCCCTAGCGTGGAGCCCCAGCCTTCAGAAGTGCTGGCCTCCCTGCTCCCAGCTGAGCCAGGAAAACACTGCTTGGCTCCAAGAGGTGCTTCTTAAAGATGATTCCTGATCTCAGGCATGTCCTGTGTCCTGTCACCAATGCTGGTGCTTTATCGTCCTTTAAAATCCAAGTGGGGTGATCAGGTGTTCTTCCTCTGTGTCCTCTGGTCTTCTAGCGTCCCGGGTAGGCCATGGATGTTTAGAAAGAGTGACTCCACCCTGCCCCAGCCTAAGATGATGGCTCATTTATCAAGACCAGGCTGGAGGCTCAGCCACCAGAGCTTCTGTTGTTTGGAAGGAAGGCTGCCAGCAGCAGATGTTTGTCCTCGCCTCAGCTCCCTGCAGCCTTTGAGCTCCATCTGCCGCGCACTCAAGCACAGCTGCCAGTGTTTCCCCTCCGTACTCACCTTTCACCTGTCACGGAGGCCAACGCTTCATGTATCTGGGGCCAACAGGGAGATGGCGGCCCAGACCGTGCGACCCTGGTGCCACGATCCTTCCCAGCAGCTCACTGGGTGTCTTTCTGCACTAGCCTGCCAGCATGCTGGAAGCAGCTCCAGTGGAGGTTGTTGAGCAGGGTTGCAATTGCAGCCCGTCACTCTGGTTTAAGTGTCCCAACTTGTTAGGGCAAGAGAGTCAGATGACACACAGCCATCTCCAGACTGTATCATCTGGTGGAGTGGAAGCATGCACGTGTCCTCCCATTTCTAACTAAGGAATTCATTGTCTCAGGGCCTTTGCAGTGTCTGCTCCCTGGTCCTCAATGTTCTTCCTCATTGGTCATCCCAGAGCTCAGCCCAAATGTCCCCCTTCAGAGGGTCTGCTGTCCGTCTTCCCAGTTAAACCATCTGCCACCCCACCTCCCATCACTCATGGTCTCAACAACCTCTTTATTTCCCCCGTTGCCATTACCTCAATCTGTAGTTCTCATCTTTATATTATCTCTTGAATGGTTCTTTGGGAGGATTACTCTTCCTAAAGGGTGCAAAATGGATCGCAGGGATGGTGAGAGGTGGGCGGAAATGTTGGAGAGGGGACAAGGGTGGAACTGGTAGCACTGATCTTCTTGAGAGAGGATTGGCCCTGGAAAAAGAAAGTAGCAATGGAGAGGGAAGTAATTAGACATAGAAGAGAACTCTTCACGTGGGAGGTGAGGAGAATGGGTGATTATGATTGTGTGTTAGGACTGAGGAAGAAGGAGGGGGAGGCCCAGCTTTCTAAACTGGGGATTTGAGTGGATGGGGGTGACTTGCCAAAAATAAAGAGTAGGTTTGAGTAGAAAGATGCTGTGCTCATTTGGGAAATGTTGAGTTCTGGGCCCCTGTAGAAGACCCAGCTGAGATTTGCAGGTAGTTATCCAATGGAGAAGTCATCAGATAGGTGATGGTACTCAAAGCCGTGAGAGTGGAAGGTGCTTCCCTGGGAGAGAGGCACATTGAAAAAATAAGGTGGCCCAAAATTAGGGTGGCCGCATCTCCCAGTTAGCAAAGATATTCCTGCCTTATATCTGTTGTTCCAGCATAATTTCTAATAGTCTCCCCCGCACCCTTTCACTCTCCCAGTTTAAACAGTAGACCATCTTATGTGGTCACCCTACCCACATAGGAAGGTTGGGGAAATTCAGAGTTTATAGGAGGGCATAAGAACCCACTGAAAAAAAACTGAGTATGAGCAGAGGGGTGGAAAGAAAAACCAGGGTAGTGTTGGGTAATGCATGCCAAGCGTATGAAAATGACAAGGGAAGAATCACTCATGTCATACGGGTCACAGGTGAAGTCATACAAGGATCAGAAGAAGTGCATTGGATTTAGCTACAAAGTCTTGATGATCTTATAATCAGGATGGTGGGAATATGCCAGAGGTGGGTGGGTTTGAGGAGCAAATGTAAGATGAGGAAGTAGGGACAGTCAGTTCCTCTAAGCTTTGCTGTGCAAGAAAGGAGAGATGTTAGAGGAGTTTGCAGACATGGGCATGAGAAAACAAGAGAAGCTTCATGGGATGGGAAGCATTTGAGTGTGCCTCGGTACTGTAAAGGGGCCTGATGGAGAAAGCTTCAGGAGAGGGGGTGTCCACAGGATAGAGTAATGTTCCTGAGGGAGAGAGAGCAGATGCGAGAAGGGACACCTTCCCTGCAAACAGGCAAGAAAGAGCAAGTTTGGGTGTAAGGAAGTCCGTAGGCTTCATGGTGGGGATTTGCAGAGAGTAGCATTTATTTTCTTCTCTGAAGTAGGAGGCATCTGAGAGGTGGGGGAGGTTGAAGATGGGAGGAAAGTAGACAGTCACTTTAAATAGCTGCATGGAAAATGGGAGAAGGAATTTGCTCATTGAGAAGACTTTTATTGAGTGCCTTCTGTGCTCCAAGCCCTGTGAATCAACTAGTGAATAGAAGACTCCAATGGGACTGATGTTTTCCTTGGGAAAAGACCAATGACGGTGGTGGAGGTAGCAAGGGGAACATTGGAGGCTGAAGACCCCTCCCCATCTTACAATGAGGTGGCTGTGAGTGGTGGGGCATTTTTTATTTTTTTTACTAGAACTCAGCAGCTTGGGTCTAGACACTGAGAATATGGACAACTGATGGTCTAACGATGGCAGCACAGAAAGGAAGGTCAGTTGAAGTTCTGGGGAGAAAATAAATGGCAGGTCAAGTTATGGACCATTCCATCAAATCTCGGTGTGAAATACAGAGCACAGTTAAGATGTTTCTTTTTTCTCTCCTTTTCCTGTGACATGCATTGCTATTGTGAGTGTCCTTGAGCAAATCTCTGTGGGGGCATACAAAAGTATTTCTCTAAAATAGACCTTAAGAACGGGAACGCTGTGTCTGAAGGAAAACACTCATCAATTTAGGTAAAGACTGCTAAATTGTCTGTTGCAAATGCCTCACCAGTTTGTGCTCCCATCAGCAGGACCCAAAGCGCCTCCTTCACATACCCTTGCCAACGTGGGCCATTATCTTTCAAAGTGTTTCCAAGTGAAGGAACAAACCAAAGGTCCTCACGTTTTCCTGTGCGTTCTGCTGATTGTTTGTCTTGGTGAACATCTTTTTTTTTTTTTTTTTTTGACAGAGTCTCGCTCTGTCATCCAGTCTGGAGTACAGTGGTACCATCTCAGCTCACTGCAACCTCTGCCTACCAGCTTCAAGCAATTCTCCTGCCTCAGCCTCCCAAGTAGCTGAGATTATAGGTGCCCACCACCACGCCTGGCTAATTTTTTTAAATATATTTTTAGTAGAGATGTGGTTTCGCCATGTTGGCCAAGCTGGTCTCGAACTCCTGACCTCAGGTCATCTACCTGCCTTAGCCTCTCAAAGTGCTGGGATTACTGGCGTGAGCCACCGTGCCTGGTGAGCATCTTATTTTTTAAATTATCTTGCTGG